>JANTFE010023211.1:31095-59608 GCA_027562315.1 Costus pulverulentus | reverse complement strand
CCCCCCCCCCTTTTTTATATTCAGCGTGATGCCACAGGGTGCTTAGTGCACCTTAGGCCTAAAGAACGAACTAAAAAGATGAGATACTCCACTATTTTCTTTTACCTTCATATGCTTCTCGCTCTCCACCTCCATATGCTTCTCGCTCTCCTCCCGCTTCTCAGTATCCTTCTCTTACTCTCCTCCCGCTTCTCGGTATCCTTCTCCTTTGCTCTCCTTGTCCCCCGTTCCTTTTTAGCCGATACTCCTTTATGTAGGCCAACGGCAGGGAATCAGAAGCTTCCCGCTAACAATTATCTACTTGTCTTATCTGCGCCCCTTTTGCTCTTTTCTATTGACTGTCACGACCTCCTTTTCACCTTTCTTTTGCCAGCCCTTGTTGTCTCCTCCTTTTTGATCTTCTCCTTTTCTTTTTTTCGAACGCTTGCCATTTTGTCTCCTGTGTTCTTGATGACACATGCCACGTTCCCCTCTTACTTGCCTCCTACTGATGCATGAGTCAACATAAATTTTGACCCCATCTTTGCCACATATTATTCTATTTAAAGTCAAAATAAATTTTGACTTAACTTTAAATGAGCTACTTCCCCCTCTCCGTTTGAGAATGCACCCAAGTTGACAGTTTGAGAGCATGTCCAAGTTGATTCCATGCCCCTTGAACATTCCTCAGCACCGGTGAGCCTTTTTACTTAGTTCTTTGTGTGCAACGGATTTCTTAGATGACCTTACTTGAAGCTCTTCCTTGGGAGATTCAAGACGCAACTTCCTTCCCTTCTATTCACCCAGGTCTTTCCCAGCTTCTCAATATTTACTGTAGGTTCCCCCCTTTTTATATCTTGGTACATTTCGTTAAGCGTAATGCTCTCCTACATGATAGAGTTTTGAGGTTTCTCCTCATCTGGCTTAAGACGTTGTATGAGGCCTTCCTTTTTAGAGCAAACAAACTATGTGAATGCGTCTTTCCCCTTTGCGTTAAGGTACACCTCCTTAACTCTGACATTATTTTCCATCAAAGAGGTTATCGGCGTCTGGAGTTCCTATTCACCCGAATGAGACGCTTGCGTGAGATCCTTTATTTTCTTCTTAGCCGCACTCTCTGTGACCGCTGTTTCGGATGCTGTTTACCTTAATCTCCTACGTGCCCTACCCCCCCCCCCCCCCCCCCCCCCCCCCCCCCCCCCCCCCCCCCCCCCGCAATAGGTTTGATTTGCTTTTTCCAATTCTTTAACAACCTCTTATAGATTCTATATTTTGTAGGACTACCTCTTCCAGTTCCCTTTTTGAGTTGCTGTGACTGCAACTGATAGAGTTTCCTGCGCGAGCAACCTGTCATGTAATTTGTTGGTTTCAGTGTTATTCTGTTTGTTTTCATAGCAGCCTTGTGCAACGAGGCTCCTTTTGATACGAAATTTAGGGCCATTTGTTTTACCGTATATACTAGACTTGCTTATGTTGCGTTGTTGTTTTTTTTTTTGTAGTCTCGCCGGGACTAATCCTGAGACTAAGTGTACTCAAGCAACGCGCTCCATTTGTAGAGCCAAGGAAATGAGATATCCGTCTAGTTTGTTGTGTTTAAATGTGCACCTCTTTTTGGTATCCCTTTTGAATATTAAATTTCCTTTGACTTGCACGTATTTCATAATTTGACTTGCTGCTAATGCCTACTTATTAAGTCCGTTTGTATCAACTTGACTGAATAAAAGTTCGTTTGCACCACTTGACTAAAAAAACACAGTGCCTGCAAATCTTAGAAGCTAGAGGTTAAGATCGTTATTGAATTAGATAGCTTGAATCAGATAACCTTGATACAATCAACTTCATGCTCACACCTGGAAATTGGTCTAAATTGTATAACAAAGCTCCTAAGGCTTTGACATTTGACCAATTGAACTAGCCAACCTTCTGTACTTTAACACTTATGCGAGCAGTTCACTATCTAATTCCAGACCGGACTACTTAAACCAGCATGTGTATATAACTTTGATGGTGTAACTGGGCCGAAGAACACCCTAAGCAGGGAACCAATTCGGTGACATCCCAGTCACTCCCATGCTTCGATATCCCCCGAAATGGTATGAAACATATTATATCTCGTATAACGTGTCCTTATTAGTTCAGTTCCTTTTATTTGTGACTGACGTTAATTCCGATTTCCCCCTGTTATGAAATTTTATAGTTAAACATAACTATCGTTGCAAAGAATAATAATTTAATTTCTATATCATAATTGTCAGTGTATATTGATTGTAAAATAAGAATTACTCACTCATGTTTGTAAAATACAGCATGTATATTGATTGAACAAGCATTGAATTCTCTCGAATTACAAGAATTTCACTAAGAAAACTATATGAAAAGCTTCCCCTAGATCTAGAGATGAAGAGGAGGTGATCAATCTTCTCTTTTGCATGAAATCTCGCCGGAAATCTGCTCTGGAACCGATTCTCGCCCTCACCGTCGTCGCCACTTGTGTTTGTCCGAAAAAGTCCTTCCTAACCCTCCATAAATTGAACAATTTTATACTTTGATCGGTTTGGGACCCTTCAATGAATGAATTTGGAGAGTTTGGATCAAATCCGGTTTGATTTAGAGTCAAATCGGGTGAAAAACTTGAAGGGGTAGAAATATTTACGGCCCGTAATGTGTTTACGGCCGAGGCCGTAATTGTTTCTGTGTCTATAGCTTTTTGTACATAGAAAATTTCACGGACCGTGAAGGATTCACGGCCTCACCTGTAAAAGTTTATGTGGACTTCTATACTTAGCCATTTTTTTGCCTGTTCGAACACCAAAATTATGGTTGGCCAAATAATTACGGCCAAGGCCGTAAAAGTTGCGTTCTTCACAATTTTCACTCCAAATTTGACGTGTGAGCTCGTGATCTCCTCAGAAATCATGCTATGACTATAAAACTCATGAAATCCATCATTTTTGAGCCCTTTTTCTTGCATTTTCAATAAAACCAAGAAAAGTGAAGATTATATACCAAGTGAAGTAAAAATGGTATAAATTAATATAAAATCGTGAAATAAGCCAAAAATATAGTATAAAATTCAGGTAAAAATGTGGTGTAAATACAACGCATCGAAATACCCTAGGCTTAAAACTTTTCTTGTCGTCAAGCAATACTCCAATATGTAAGATGAATGTAAAGATAAGGAACACTCTTTATTTACCCTTTAATAATGTCCTTAATCCACGATTTAAGGAGTCGATCTATCAGAACTTAGAAAATTTATGAAATAACATGAAAGAAATAAATTCCCAAGACTTTACAATCCAAGATTGATAATATTCATAATTCATGTCATAACATTCAATCCTCACTTACTAAGTATCAAATACTCTCATCTTAATAAATCTACTTCAATTAATATATAAAACTTCCACTTCAAGAATCTTAGTGATGTTAAAAATAAGAGACTTTTAATGCAATTTGGTCTTTAAAATGTTATGTGCCCTTTACTGTTAGCATCATAACATTACTTAAAGTATACTACAGAGCAGCATAATTTAACTCATGGTCTCAATCTTAAAGTCAGCGGAGTTGTCCACTTGACCTACAACTTCCTCTTTTTCTCCATTTTTATTATATCATTCATTTTTTATTTTATTTTTATTTTTTTTCTCTGGAGAAAGCCGGTCAGTGGCATGGTATCTGAATCGTTAATGATCTTTCTTCATGAGGGATAAATATTTACTTTTAAGATTTTCCCTCTATTACTTGACCATAACAGATTTAAAGTATACCAAATAGTGGTATATTATAACTCATGACTTTCAATCACTCAACGAGAGGAGTTGGAGCAAATCTCAGTTAAAAGAAATATCACCAATTTTCTATTTATAAAAATTCCCATCAAGCAAAAATAGATAAATTAAACTTCAAGTATAAAGATACTATGCACACGTCGTATGAACTTATAACAATTTGTTAGTGTTTATGCCCTGTAGACCAATGTATAGACATGGTCCGGCATTATTTGAATGTACTTTGATAGAATTGATATTATTAATAAAGGCATGGTCGTTATTATGTAGATTGCTTTACCTGCGTTAATGTATTGAATTGCATAAATAATGTCCCATGAGTTTGATTGGATCCATTCTCATAAGTAATCCTCAATCAAGGTGCCTTAGCCGATATGGGACAGCTTTGGGGCATGTGATACTGGTGTATGGGCTGGTTAGGTGCGGGGCACAGTAACACAGATATACCATTGGATGCACTACAGTGACCCACCGTGATGATTGACTTGTCTAGTCAACAGGTCAATCTCACATGCAAGAGGTTTGTATTGATCCTTAGACTTGAGGTATTAATGTCTAAATAGGATGAGGGGTATGCTTTGATACAGTCTTATGTCTCTCCGTAATTGGGTGATCAAAACGACTGTCATCAGGCACATTATAAGTCATATAGAGATATGGATGACCAATAGGAGGATTTGCCCCTTCCTTAATTGGAAGCATGATATCCACTTTGGGTCGCTCCACCTCATTGGTGCATGACATGAATGTATAGCCATACTGTTTGAGTCATGACCAATAGATTGGATTAAAAAATATGAGACTAAATCCAATGGCTGGATATCAATTCAGGCAAAGGGATCTAGAATGCATGGGAATCCTCGTTGCTTGTCAGGGAGTTGTTGCCAAATGACTTTAGTCCTGTGACAGGGGTAGTAGTGATGTGTTGCTAGATACCTCTCACTACTTATGATGTTTTATCATCATTGCCATCGTCATATGGTTCCTACAGGGTCACACACAATAGACTCTTGACGTTGTTTTATGATCTAGATATCTTGGAATATATTTGAGTTCATTCTGATCCTAAGTCCAAGATAGAATCATGGTTGAATCTAAGTCCAATTGGGATTCATGGGTTTATGTATATCCTAGTCAAGTTTGTACTCCGTATGGGAGTTGTACTTGGACTTGGGACTATAAACCATGTTGGATTCGAATCCTAATTTAATTAGGAGTTGGAATCCTAATTTAATTAGGAGTTGGAATCCTAATTTAATTAGGAGTTGGAATCCTAATCCTATTAGGAATTGGAATCCTAATCCATCTAGGAGTTGGAATCCTAATTCTACTAGGAGTTAGAATCCTAATCCAATTAGGATTCAAATCCTAATGAGAATTGGATATGGATAAGACCCATAGTGGTTGGGCGCAAATCCTAATCCAACTATGATTCAAATCCTAGTGAGAATTGGATTTGGATAAGGCCCATTGTATTGGGCGCAAATCCTAATCCATTAAGGATTTAATTCCATGGGCCAAATTAATGTTCAAATTCATATCCAATTAGGGATTGTGGATTTAATCTAATTAAGGCAATTGAAATCCTAATGGGAGTAGGATTCATGCTTGGCGCATGGCTTAATTCCATATATGGAATTTGTGCCAATTGCCATGGATTAATCCTTATGGAATTCGGTTTCTTCAATTGGTAACTCTCTTGGACATGTGGGCTAGTGTGGAGGCATGTAAGGCTTGATTAATTCAAGTATGGTATGCGTCAATCACATAAGGAAAGTCCAAATAATAATTGAACTCAAATTACTCCCCTTGATATGGCAAGAAGCTTGATTCTTTCCAAGCTTCATGATGCGCCAATTCAAGGAGGCATGTGGCTGATGCATTGCGGAAATTCCTTGGAGGAATTGCGCTATGAAAACTTAAGGAAAGGGGGGTGGCGGTAAGGCTTGCTTGCTTATAAAAGAAGGGGTATGCGTCCCTCTCTCGAATGATCAATAAGTGTAGAATTTCTTCTTGAGGCAAGACAACTTGGAGTTGCGCATGCCTTGAAGCCCTAGCCGCCCTCTTCCTTTGGTGATGCACCATTATCCTTCGTCCTCTTCTTTGTTGGCCGAGAGTCTACTTAGAGGAGTCTTGTTGGCGTGAAGAACAAAGGGAGAAGAAGAAGGACATTCCAAGAGGTGATCTTCTCTTCCCGAGGCTAGCACCAAGAGTGGAAGGGAGCAACGTTGAGAAGGTTGACGCATGGATACTTGTAGAGGACGAGCACTTGAGCGTCTTCAACTTGGCATCATCGTCTTGACAAGCATTAGAGGTATCATCCCTATCACATCCTTGTGTTCTCTCTTTGCATGAATCCTTGGGAAAGAAATATGTTTCGGGTGTAATGTTTCTTCCGCTGCGTCCTGGGACTGCAAAATTTTAAATTACACCTAGTATTCCGTAACAGTGGTATCAGAGTTACTTGCAAGAAACACAAGGTGTACATGTGCTTGTATGAAAAATATTTTGAAAATTTTTTCTTTCATCCATGCGCGTTTCCCCTAGAAGGTGCTTTCATCCAAAGTTATGTTATCGATTTTTATGGTTGATCTTTGGATTATTTTTCTGATTGATTTAAGACCAAAGGCGCATGTAATTTTGTCAAGTAGGACGGGCATTGTGTCTTTGGACTGGCCGGGTCTCTTAATCTGACAAAATTGCCAGCCGATAGGGTCTATGAAATTAGCATGAAACTTGATCTCAATTTTAGCATAAATTTGATTGAGAGAGTGCTTTGGATGGAGTCGGCGCAAAAGGGGATAAAAATTTGATTATTCTGGTTTTTCAAATTTTATATATGTGCCACTTGTCTCTTCCATGGGTTGATATGGTCATAGTGAGTGCCCTCCTGTGTTGTGATGTGGAAGGATGTTTCCACCTATGATGAATGCTTGTAAAATCTTTCTGCCACCTGCATGTGGTTCTCCCCCTATCTTGATGTAAAAATTTTCATCTTGTTTTAGAATAGATGTAGAATTGTTTTCATAAGATAGGTTAAGGTTCATCAAGACAACAAGATGTCTTCTTCAACCGATTTCAGAGTGGCACCAGCTTTGGAAGCTTGGTGATGGATTTGCGATTGGAGGAAGGGATGCTTGCTTTCGGCTTCTAGCATGGGCTAATCGGCTAAAGGGACTCGCAACCCTTGGATGCATGATAACATATCACATGGCTCGTGATATGTTATATGTATGAAAAGGGCTATGACCATACCGACCATATTAGTATGCCTGTAATGGTTTATTATTTTGTCCATAGCATGCCTGTGATGTGTTTTTCCTTTTGCTGCCACCATAGGAAAATTGCATGCTAGAAAAGAATAATAATTAATGAACAAACTCTCCTCGTAATATCAAGTCGATAGCCTTCTAATGTGTAGCCCTCGTTAAGCCATCGATCGATGGACTGTGAACTGTTTCTCACCCTCGTGAGACACACCCATCTATCTTTGGAAGGTGCGTGGTGGCAATATGCATCTTAGTCTGCTACAAGTGTAGACGTGACCTCGCGAGGTGCAGGTTGGCCCTAGGCATAACAATCAGGTCAGACATGACTAGTTTTCATATGTCATTGACATGATGAATCTCTAGAGGCAGTTGTTGAGAGGATAGGGTTCTGTGTTGTATCCAGCCCTCGCTGGACACAGGGCGCCTAGTCTGTCTTGACTAAGAGGAGTTGTGCACGACACAATTGGCTCACATGCCTACCTAAAGAAGCATGGGATCACTCTGTGCACCCCAACTCACCGTCATGAATCACGGAGACCTCATGTGAAATTAGGATCCTACTCACTTATTTCCAAGTTGAGTTTGAGAGTTATCAACTTGTTAAAGAAATAGTGGGAGCATAGCATTTAATTTAAAGTCCTTGTTAAATGCTTTATTATAGTACTTATTTTGCTTGTTTGCTCATTGTAGATGATACCATCTCCTGATCTTAGATTGAAACTTCATAAAAACAAATTGGACAAGATGGTTCAAAATTTTGACCAAAATACTAGAACAAGAGAATGTGGTGTATCTTCTTAAAAGACTTCCCTCTCTGCCCTGTCCCTATTCTAGTACAGAATGAGAGTGGAATGTCTATCTTGAACATTGTGCAGATAGTAAACATTACACAACTCTTGTTTTGAGGTGCATGACCCCTGAGGTGTAGGTTGAGTGTGATGAGATGGGGATTTATGATATCATCATACATCTTCGAGGTCTCTTCACACCAGGCACTTCAAATAGTAATCAGGAGAGTGTTGTTGGATCTTCTAGGTGTTTGCCTAAATCTAGGAATGACCATGGTTCTGTTTCTTCGAAGCTAAAACTTTGGAAGACTAGGAATGCATGGAAATTTCAGGATGGATTAAGGCCCCACGAAGAGCATGGCATAGAAGAAGGGATGTAATCCATCTGCTTCAGGTATTGTGTTACTGAGGTCTTTAAGTCTACTTCTTATTCATGGGTACAGGGTACCGCATGTAGGGCTCACATATGTTTTCATATATAGGAGCTCAGAAGAAGTAGGACAATGAGGCTTGGTGGGATCGACTTTCGAGTGAGGAACGGAGCATTGGATGCTGCTATTGATATCATCTCACTGCCTTCAAGACTTCAACTAGAACTTTGCTATTATGTACCAGCTATTGTATTAGAACATTATGTCCACTGTTTTGAATGGATTTTCAATTGGAAATAAATGGTATTTCTTTAAATCTGGGATGTTCTATAGAAGTGGTACAATTGATAATAGTTTGTAGTTCTGTGTGTAACACTGAATAGATCAAGTACAATGATTCAATCAACACTCTCTCATAGCATTGTCACTTGTGGGCCATAAAGCAAATGTCACATCCAAGAAGTCCATGGACTATTGGGATCATTATCCTCTCAGGATTATGATACATGTGAGTTTTGTTTAATGGATAAGGTGACAGATGCAGCCTTCACCATAAACGGTGGAAGGGTAAGTGGCTTGTTGGATCTATACATAGCAATGTGTGTGGACCCATGGAAATAAGCACAAGGAAGTGCTGTATACTTCATTAGGTGTGGATACAACTTATCCAACATATAACTTTGGAGAAATCCATGATGTTAAGAAATGAAGTGCTGGATCAAATTGGAAGATCTATTAAACACTTTGATTGGATCAAGGTGGTTAGTGAGGAATTTGATGACTTTCCTAAAGGAGTGTGGGATTATCTCACAGCTTACTTGGAACACCACAACTGTGTGCTGAAATTCAAAGAAAGAAAGAGGAACACGTTGGATGTGGTTCCATCTTTGAATAGTCATGCAAATTTTGAGGTCATGCAAGCAACTGTTCTGACACTCCATAGTGTGTGTTTGTGGGGCACTGAGAGTGCTATTTCTATCTCAGTGAGAACAAAATATTTGTTGCTCAAACTACTGTCTTTCTTGAGGAGATTTTTCTTTTCAAATAAGCTAGTGGGAGTAGATTTGATTAGGACAAGGTCCAAAATCAACCACAATACAATTAGACACAAATGGAGAGTAGAATTGCACATACAGGTTGAAAGTCAACCTGAGGTTCAAGTAACATAGGAACCACATAAATCTGGGTGGATTTGAAATGCTCTCACAAGATGTGGGTATGATGAATTTTTCATCAAGGATGAACCTAAGACTTATGAGGAAGTGGAAGAGGTTGGTGGACCAGATTCCAAGAAATGACTAAGTGTCATGAGAACCATAATGGACTCCATGCGTGCTAATCAAGTGTGGGACTTGATTGAGCCGCCAAAGGGGTAACACCCATAGGCTGTAAATAGATCTTCAAGGAAGATAGAGATGGAAGGTAAATACTGTTACCTATAATGGCAAGCTAGTGAATGAAATTTTAGGCTAGTCCACTGGGTGGATTGTGATGAATTTTTTCACTAATAGCTTAGTTTGAGTCCATTAGGTATCTGCTTGTTATAATTGCATTTTCTGTTATGGCAAAAACTGCTTATCTTAATGGACGTCTAGAAGAGGATGTCTATATGGAAATAGCCGAAAGGTTTTCATATAGAGGCCATAAAGATATGCATGGTCTTATGCAAACATCTTGAAAAAGAGCCTGTGTTTACAAGAAGATCAGTGGGAGCATCATAGTGTTTCTTGTTCTACTTGATTGATGATATTCTCCTCACATGAAATGACATCCCAGCTCTTCACGCGGTGAAGTAAAGGCTAGGGAAGTATTTCGAGAAGAATGATATAGGGAATG
Source organism: Costus pulverulentus (assembly GCA_027562315.1). NCBI lineage: Eukaryota > Viridiplantae > Streptophyta > Magnoliopsida > Zingiberales > Costaceae > Costus > Costus pulverulentus. Next base: position 49,574 of record JANTFE010023211.1, on the reverse strand, counting down.
AGGCCTATAACCTAGGCATATGGATCTATGGATAGGGATCCAAGAAAGTCATTGCTCTTTAGTCAATCTACGTTCATCCAGGAGATTCTAGAGAGGTTCATATTGGGTGATTCCAAAAGTTAATACCTTCCAGAAAGACATGGTCTGACTCTCTCAAAGATACTATGCCCTATGACATAGCGGGAGAGTAGTAACATGAGTCTATAATCCTAGTACATTGGGAATAGGGTAGATCTTTTTTTGTGCAATATGCACAAGACCCTATGTGGCGAATGCTTAGAGCATGACCAGTAAGTTTCAATCAGATCCTAGTGTTCAAACACCGGGTAGTTGTGAAAGCAATCCTTCATGCTTGGGAAGTATAATTGAGGTCTAGTCTGTGATAGATAGGAAGTACTTTGTATACAAGGGTACACTAATACTTCGTTCCAGTCTAATGACTATCGTTCACAGCCAGGATTTGCGTTTTGCCTTGTTGTGGTGTTGTGTGCTAGAAGAGCATTAGGCAAACCACAGTGGCAAATTCTATAATTAAGGCTGAGTACATTGCAACTTCTTGTGGCAGCCAGCAAAGCAGCTTCATTCACTTGAACTTGATTTAGTCCCTGGTGCTTGATGGTCCAGTATAATTCTTACTGGGGCCATAGCATGAGAAAAGGAACTTGACACTCAAGTATGTACTGCGGCAACAACATCTGATCTTGGAGATCATTGACAAAGATGATGTTCAAATTTGCGAAATAAACACAGATAGCAATTTGGAAAACCCACTGACATAGCCGCTGGTGCAACAGAAGCTAAATAAGTCATACTAGAGACATGAGACGAAATGAATTCAGTTTCCCTTGGTCTTAGTGCAAGTGGGAGATTGTTAGTGTTTATGCCTTGCAGACCAATGTATGGACATGGTCCGGCATTATTTGAATGTACTTTGATAGAATTGATATTATTAATAAAGGCATGATCGTTATTATGCAGATTGCTTTACCTACATTAATGTATTGAATTGCATAAATAATGTCCCAAGAGTTTCATTGGATCCATTCTCATAAGTAATCCCCAGTCAATGTGTCTTAGCCGATATGAGACAGCTTTGGTGCATGTGAGACTAGCGTACTATGGTTAGGTGTGGGGCAAAGTAATGTAGACATACAGGTGCATTGGATGCACTGGAGTGACCCACTGTGAGGATTGACTTGTCTAGTCAACAGGTCAATCTCACATGCAAGAGGTTTGCATTGATCCTTAGACTTGATGTATTCATGTCTAAATATGATGATGTGTATTCTTTGATACAGTCTTACGTCTCTCCGTAATTGGGTGATTAAAACGACTGTCATCGGGCACATCATAAGTCATATAGAGATATGGATGACCAATAGGAGGATTTGCCCCTTCCTTAATTCGAAGCATGATATCCACTTTGGGGCCTCCACCTCATTGGTGTATGATAGGAATGTATGGCCATACTGTTTGAGTCATGACCAATAGATTGAATTAATAAATATGAGACTAAATCCAATAGCGGGATATCAGTTCAGGCAAAGGGATCTAGAATGCATGGGAATCCTCGTTGCTTGTCAGGGAGTTGTTGCCAAATGACATAAGTCATGTGACATGGGTAGTAGTGATGTGTTGCTAGATACCTCTCACTACTTATGATGTTTTATCATCATTGCCATCGTTATAAGGATCCTATAGGATCACATGCAATAGACTCTTGACGTTGTTTTATGATCTGGATATCTTGGAATATATTTGAGTTCATTCTGATCCTAAGTCCAAGACAGATTCATGGTTGAATCTAAGTCCAATTGGGATTCATGGCTTTATGTATATCCTGGTCAAGTTTGTACTTCGTATGGGAGTTGTACTTGGACTTGGGACTATAAACCATGTTGGATTCAAATACTAATTTAATTAGGAGTTGGAATCCTAATCCAACTAGGAGTTGGAATCCTAATCCAACTAGGAGTTGGAATCCTAATCCTATTAGGAATTGGAATCCTAATCCAACTAAGAGTTGGAATCCTAATTAGGAGTTGGAATCCTAATTCTACTAGGAGTTAGAATCCTAATCCAATTTGGATTCAAATCCTAATGAGAATTGGATATAGATAAGGCCCATAGTGGTTGGGCGCAAATCCTAATCCAACTTGGATTCAAATCCTAATCAGAATTGGATTTGGATAAGGCCAATTGTATTGGGCACAAATCCTAATCCAAAAAGCATTTAATTCCATGGGCCTAATTAATGTTGAAATCCAAATCCAATTAGGGATTGTGGATTTAATCTAATTAAGGCAAATTGGAATCCTAATGGGAGTAGGATTTATGCTTGGCGCATGGCTTAATTCCATATATGGAATTTGCGCCAATTGCCATGGATTAATCCTTATGGAATTCAGTTTCTTCAATTGGAAACTCTCTTGGACGTGTGGGCTGGTGTGGAGGCGTGTAAGGCTTGATTAATTCAAGTATGGTATGTGCCAATCACATAAGGAAAGTCCAAATAATAATTGAACTCAAATTACTCCTCATGATATGGCAAGAAGCTTGATTCTTTCCTAGTTTCATGATGCGTCAATTCAAGGAGGCATGTGGCTGATGCATTGAGGCAATTCCTTGGAGGAATTGCACTATGAACACTTAAGGAAAGAGTGGTGGCGGTAAGGCTTGCTTGCTTATAAAAGAAAGGGTATGCGCCCCTCTCTCCAATGATCAACAAGTGCAGAATTTCTTCTAGAGGCAAGGCAACTTGGAGTTGCGCATGCCTTGAAGCCCTAGCCACCCTCTTCCTTTGGTGATGCGCCATTATCCTTCATCCTTTTCTTTGTTGGCCGAGAGTCTCCTTGGAGGAGTCTTGTTGGCGTGAAGAACAAAGGGAGAAGAAGAAGGACATTGCAAGAGGTGATCTTCTCTTCCCGAGGCTAGCACCAAGCGTGGAAGGGAGCAACGTTGAGAAGGTCGACGCGAAGATACTTGTAGAGGATGAGCACTTAAGCGTCTTTAACTTGGCATCATCGTCTTGACAAGCATTAGAGGTATCATCCCTATCACATCCTTTGGTTCTCTCTCACACATGGATCCTTGGGAAAGGAATATGTTTCGGGTGTAATGCTTCTTCCGCTGCGTCCTGGGATTGCAAAATTTGAAAGTACACCCGGTATTCCCTTACACAATTCACATATACATGTTATCAGTACCAGAATTGAATATACTCAACAATTTAAGTCTATATGAAATTTCAAAAATTCCTATGTCATCAAATCAATCACTCAAAATGTTTCCTAAGTTCAGAATTAAAGATAAAACAAACTTGTGTATCCTTAAAAATCATAAACATTCAAATACATATCTATAAAGCTTTAAAGGAAAAAGTAAAACATGAAGAGACACCCTAGGCTTAAATTGTTGTATATGTATGAACATCAAATAAATAAATGAAGGATTTCAGAAAAATTTTGCATGCCTTCCCTTTGTAATGTTGGCGAAAACCTGTACAAATATATCAAAAGATGGAAACATGACCCAGAAAAATCCAGAAACTATATCACAATTAAGATATCAACAATTTACACTGTAAACAAGTTTCAAATATCAAATACCCTTATGTTTTACTATCAAAATCACATTTACCATTTCAAAAACACTATTCACTTTAAATATCAAAACATACATAAAAAATCATTCAAGAAACCACCAGATCATCACCATAGCATCATAAACTACCACAAAGTATCACAGATACATGGTAAGTATCAAATATGTTCAAAACCATATCATCCAAGCCATGTACAACATCCTAAAAGTTTAAAACCATCACATATACACAATATCTGCTCTAGTATCAAATGTCAAATAAAACTCCAGAAATGAATCACATAATATCAAAATACAACGCTGATGTCACAAAAATTCATAGTATATTTTGTGTCATTTGATTGGTCTTTTTATGTCATATTCATGCTATTTTGCTTATTTTTATGCCTTATTTATCAAATATTACGGAATCTACACCTTTTCTCATTTTTGATCATTTTCATAAAAAAGACATTATTTTAAAGAGTGTTCAAGCAATTCTAGTGCATAGACAATTTTCAATCATAAAGAGAAGGTTATATGTCAAATTTCACGAAAATTGGAGCTTCAGACCAAATTACGGCAGGGTCGTAATGTATATTACGGTACCGTGGTTTTACTGAATCCACAGAATAAACCATAACACCACCATAATTTATGAGATATTTCGTAATTCTAGACGATTTCTGTCCAGAAGGAAATACGGCACAACTGTATTATAGTTATGGTCGTAATTCTATCAGGAAGGATTTTCAAGCATCATACGGCACTGCCATGGTTCATATTACAGCCTGTGTTTCTTTTCAAATTCTTCACAGAAGGAATTACGGCACTGCCGTAAACATTTTCACGGGCCATAATTATGACCTAGGCAGCCGACTTTGCCTGATTTTCTCGGTGTTACTGTAGCCCGATTCTTGCGATGGTGATTCCAGACTATTTAGACCATCATTTCAAAAATCGTAAAAACTAGAAAACTCTATAAGAAGAGGAGAAGATCACCGAATGAAAAGTCCCAAATTTTGGATTGACGATTCAGAGAGAAATTGAGTTTTTCAACTCCGCCCTAGGGTTCATCTCGGGGAAGTGAATAGAGCACCATCGACTGTGAAATTTGAGGGAAAGCTACGCCTGAAGGAGGAGAATATACGCCAGAAGTTTTAGCGCAAAAGGAGATCGAAAGAAGGAGAAATCAATGAAAGCGAGGGCGCCGCACTATTCATCGCAAAGATTACGGGCTATAATTTTCATTACAGCCCTGTGTTTAGTAAATTTTCTCTTCTTCAGTTTCTGATCATTCTAAATAATGACATATTGTAATTCTTGAACCATGCTAGCTTAAACACCTTTTGGGACAGGGGGTGTAATCCCCTTAATTTCATAATGACTAAATGATCCTTATTTCATCAAGATATTTTTGTTATGATAATTCTACTTAAGCGATGATTGTCTTTAATCTTTTCTAGTTTTAATTGTCAACATGTGTTAGAGTTTTGTGATATGGACTGAAAAGTGATTCGCAAAACTTGGAACCCTAAAATTGAGATTTAGGAACTCATCGTAAGAAATTAGGTTTGTTCTTATTTCTAGATTTAACAAGTTTATCTTCTTGTTGATAATCTGATCTAGGAAATATTAATGAGTTAAACATGAAAATATCGTAAGAAATTAGGTATTGGATCATTGGAAACTCTTGAGTATAACCTGTGAATCTAAAGTATGAAAATATTTAGTATTCACATGAGATATTGACATTGAGATTGAATGCATAAAAGTGATTTTAAATCACTTTGACAAGGTTTACTTATCTTTTGCACTTAATAGTCCTACGCGAAAGAGAGGGTTATTCTTTGAAAATTGTCTGCGCGAAAGCGAGAGAATTTCTTTATCAAGTAAATTATATCTTTATCATAATGAATATAAACTGACAAACACTTATTTATATCTAGTCATTGAAATTAAGGTGGATGAAACCTTAGTCCCAGCTCTCCTCTCTGATTTTTTGTGCAATTTCCGATCGTTTACTTACATCATATTTGATTGCCTAGCTAGTAAGAAATTAATTCTTCGGTACTTAACAAACGAGGTCTCTGTGGTTTGATATCTTTTATTACTTCGAGTATCCGTGCACTTGCGGAAATAACAAGTTTTTGGCGCCGTTGCCGGGGACCTTGGTTTTTGTTAATATTGAAGAAATTGGTAGTATTGCTAGACTAGGCTTTGTTTTATTTTATGTTTTTGCTATTTTCTTTAGAAATTTTCTGAAGCTAAGATTAATTCTATTATTTTTTGCATATTTTGAGTTATTTGATCTATCTACTTGTGTATGTGTAGGACTCCTAGATCAGGACCTCTAGTTCCCTTAGATCCTGAGATTAACAAAACTCTTAGATTGTGTAGGAAACTCAGATTTGAAGAAAGGCAGGAAGAAGAAGTAATCATGGTAGACAGGAGATTGCTTAGGGACTATGCAGCCCCTAATCCACAAAAGATACATTCTAGCATTGCAAGACCGGCAATCGAGGCTAATAATTTTGAAATCAAGCCAGCTTTCCTATCTATGATCTAGCAGAATCAATTTGGAGGATGTCCACTTGAAGATCCTAATCAACATCTTGCTTTATTTCTTGAATTATGCGATATTATTAAAAGTAATAGTGTTTCCAGTGATGCATTAAAACTTAGACTATTTCCTTTTTCTCTCAGGGACCGAGCACATTCCTGGCTTCAATCTCAACCTACTGGAACATTCACTATATGGGACCAACTTTCAAATGCCTTCTTGATGAAGTATTTCCCACCCAGTAAGACAATCCAATTGAGGAACCAGATTACTAGCTTTGCCTAGTGGGATGGCAAGTCTTTTAGCGAGACATGGGAGCGCTTCAACGAGTTACAATGGAAGTGTCCTCACCATGGCCTAGAAAAATGGGTTTTAATTCATACATTTTATAATGGTTTACTTTATAATACCTGTCTGACTGTTGATGCTGCTGCAGGAGGAGCCCTTATGAGCAACACTATTGAAGATGCTTTTACCTTGTTTGAAGAGATGACTTTAAACCATAATCAGTGGACTACTAAGAGAGGAGTTATATATCATCCCCTCATAGTAAGAATGAAAATGATAACTGATGCACTTTGGCTAAAAAGGTAGATTCTTTGTGCAATAGATTTGACTCTTTTCAAATGCAAATTTCTGTAGTTTCATCTTCTGCTATATGTGATATTTCTGGTAATCATGGACACTATTCTGAGGAGTGTAAAGTAATTGCTGATCAGGGTGTAGAACAAGTTAATGCAGTAGGGGGTTACAATCAAAGTAGAAATAATGACCCGTATTCTAGTACATATAACCATGGATGGAGAAATCACCCAAACCTATCATGGAAAAGTAACCAGGGGGCACAACCAAATTCTAGACCACAATTTCAATCTAGGAATTCTAATCCTAATACACCTAAATCTAGTTTAGAGGTAATGTTTGAGAAATTTATGAGCACCCAAATAAAAGAAAATAAAGATATGAAGGAGACCCTCAAACAAATCAATTCTAGGATGGATAGTGATGTAGAGACTATAGGAGGGTTGGTCCTTAGTGCCGTACTCTACGGTGTTTACACAATGCATAGAAATCATGAGAGGGTCTTGAGACGAGGGAAGTCAAATCGCTCAGAAAGTATAGAAAGAAACACGGGAAATGAGCGCAGAATGTGAGATTGGACAATGAATCTTGCATGGCTATGAGGATGATAGTCAGAGAAGGTGATGTGTACTGCTTGGTTCTTGGACCAGGGGCTCCTACATTTCCCTTGCCTAACACTGAGAAGACTACTGTTAAGAATCAAGCCAATTAGAAGTTGTCACCAAGTGATGCAAATGCTGCTTTCACTCCTCCTTTGGATTCTGTACCACCACCACCCACTTGGGGTGGAAGAGATGACCCATTTGATATGGGTATGGATTCACCATCTCATCGAGCTACAGATTCTTCTCACCGAGCTGGCGGTTCCTCACACTGAGCTGAGAGAGGATGAGCTAGTGCCTATGACCTAGCTTTTCAGGCTCTCTCTACTGAGGTGTACCGGCTGGGATGCCTCATGGAGAGGGTGCTTGACTCCATAGGGCATATACATCAGGATTTTGTGGACCTTAGAAACTATATGGAGGAAATGGGTAATTTCCTCGATGACCGGTTCGGCTATGAAGATACTAGGGGAGGTGGTGGAGATGAAGATGGAGACCAAGGAGGGGAGCATGATGATCCCATGGATGCAGCTCCTGAGGGCACCGAAGAAATAGAATCTGATGCAAATAACTAGAGCTCCGTGAGTATTTTCTTCCCTACATGTTCCTTATTCATCTTATATTTCTATTGATGATTCATGTTTTTATAGGGAAGGATGACTTGATCAAACTTCTTGTGTCCACTACTATTGGTCTTCACTGCTTTTTCATGATTCTGAACTATAAATTTGATTTGGTTGTATTGAAATATTTTGAACTTGTTATTTTGATATTGAGTTTGATATGGTTGTATGATATTTTGATATTCTGATGACATTGAGCACCTTGTGTAGGTGCATCCTGATACATGATGATTGTATAACTTTGTTGTTAAACTTGATGTTGGTGTATATGCCCTAGGACCTAGTTTTGGTCCATCTTTGTACTACTTAACTCTGATACTTATATATCATTCTAGCATTATCATTATCTATGTTTGTTTACATCTGCGATTATGTACTTACATAATAATGTCCCTGGAGATAGATTGGATCTATGCTCAAATGGTTGTTCCCAGTCAATGTACCTGAGTGGATATGGGACAACTCTGGTACATGTGAGACTAGTATATGGGATGGTTAGGCATGAGGTGCTAACGCATGCATATGGGTATGTCAGTGGTGGATATACTGGACCGACCCACTGTGAGGCTATGACTTGGTGTCATGAGTTATCCTCACAAGTGATAGGAGATGCATTGATCCCTTGACTTGAGGTCATTGACCATTCTATATGGTAAGGAGCATGCTTTGATACAACCTAATACCTCACCATAGTTAGGAGGTCATAACGGTTGTCATTGAGCATGTTACGACCCATATGAGAAGGTCAATGGACGGATAGAGGATTTGCCCCTTCCTGAGGGAAGCTTGATATTCATGGAGCTCCTCTATGGTTCTATCACTAAAAGTGTATGGCCATACCTTGGTGAGAACCTGATTTAGTCATAACCATGTGATTGGGTGAAAACAAGTGGTGACATACTTGTCCAATCAGATATCAGTTCGGCAAAGAGACTGTAATACATCTGTACCTAGTTGCAATGATGGGGATGTCGATTTCGATATCCATTCCGATGACTTGGATAGCAGTGGCACACTGCTAGGTGCCACTCACTACTTGTGGTGACCTTAGGTCAACACTACCAACATCAGAGGAACCTACAGGGTCGCACACCTTGATAGTTGAGTTCTCGTATTGATCGGGAAGCCTTATGATTGAGTTATTGGATAGCTCGGATCGATTTGGGAGATTTCATCAGTGCCAATGGGCCTGATGAGATGGAAGAGAGTTATTGGAGACAAACTTCATTTTTGGCAGGTCGACCCGAAATTGACCAAGATTGGTCACATTTGGATCAGGGTTACATTGGATTGGATCCAATTACTTAATCAACCCATGTAATGAAGTTTGGGCTGACGCATTACCCAATGAGGCCCAATAACAAGTTGTCATGAAGAGGCAATAGGCTAAAAGGGTATAATGGGGAGAAAAGCTAACCCCATTGGCGCCAAGGGCATAATGGGATGAGCTTGGCGCAATTTGCTCCCTTTGGAAGGAATTGGCACCTCCCATTTGTGCTTAGATGGAAAGCTTCCTTCTAAGGCAAGGCTTGAGGCATCTAAGGCATGGTAGGCTTCTATGGTAAGTCTTGGGTGATTGCAAGGTGTTTATGGAAAAGTCTTGGAGACTTTCCAAAGCCATAAACCCTAATTGCCACCTCACCATTAACCCTAGCCGCCCCTCTTGATTGTTTGCGCCTCCACCCCTTTCTTTGGCCACCCCTTGCTTCTATTTATTGGAAGGATGCGTGAGCTCCTTCATGGAATAATCTTGGCATGAACAAGGAGCAAAGGGGCGAGAGCATAGGAGGCATTAGCGCAAGTTATCTTCCTCTAACCGCAAGCAAGTGTTCTTCTCCTCCTCTTGGTGTAAGAAGCACTTCTCTCTGGCGACATTATCTTCTTCCCTTCTTCTTCATTGGCGCCTATCCTTGGAGGTGGCACAAGGCTTAAAGAAGTTAGACTACGACTTGGATTTTCTTCCCAAGGCTAGCACCGGGCGAGGAAGAAGAGAACTCGAGGCATCCTTGTGTGTGAGATTGTAGAGGGCGCACGCTTGGGAGCCTACCTCAACATCGGCATCGCCTTGCTCTAGGTATTTTCTATCTCATCGTGTCGACCCCCTCGCAAGAGATCTTCACTGGGTTTTTGGGACTGGCCTGTTTCGGGGATATTCTTCCGTTGTGCAATGTATTCTGCAATGTTTATGCCAAAAATTTATAAAATATCCCCAAGGTTTATCAACACTTGACATATGCAGTTTCCATTGTTTTGGTCATATGCTATAGTGTTAAAGTGTGGTCTGATTTTGTGAAACTCCTATTGACAATTTAATTTTCTTGATGATGAATATGACTATGCCTGTGATTAGGGATGGACCTATTGTGATGAATTCATTTCTTTAATATATATCTGCCTACTGGAATTTTTCATTGATTGATGCATGAAATTTTGGGTAGATGTATTGTTTAATGAATATGATTTAAGAGTGAAGCTACTTCTTTGAATAAAATGAGCATATGAGTATGATATTTGAATTGATATCAATTGATTAACTTAGTTGATATACAATCTATTTGCTATTTGTTGGGAAGAAAGATTCCATGATCCAATATAGAGAGAGGTGACTCCCTTACTTGGCACTGCGTAAAATTGGCAGTGGCACCAAAGACATGGGTTGAAGTCAAAATAAAAAAAAAAGAGAATGACTCCTCATCTTGGCACCGTGTTAATTTGCGGTGGTACTGCAGTTAAGAGTTGAAGTCCAAGTAAAAAAAAAAGTATGTATCTATGTGGGTACATGCCATGGAGAGAAATTGTCTCACATTAACTCTGCTATCCCAAGTAAGATTTTTCCTACCAAAGATATATGAGTTCTATTACACTGGTTATGTGATCAGTGTACTCTAAATTTGTCACCAGAAAAAAGGTGGTAATCGAATTAGAGAATGTGAACGATACAAAAAGGGAGAAACTAAAAAATTTTGAGTGGAAAAAGATCTTGGAAATCCAATTCGTGTAAACAAATTTATGGTATATTTAAACTAAAACTAGGTGAAATCTTGAGATTGAAATTCTATTTACGAGTTGCGAAATTTTATTTGATTAAGTTGTAGATCTTGAGGATTAAATTCAGAAGATAATATGTTTATTTGAAATTTTATGAAGCATTTGGTGGAAATTTTCATTGGTGAGTATATTTTAGAAGTTTATTCGTCATCAGAAAGTTTATTCCCATTGATCATTTTTGATTTTGCTTGAGGATAAGCAAAGTTTGAGCCTTATGTACTTGATGACATGAAAATTCATAGTATATTTTGTGTCATTTGATTGGTCTTTTAGTGTCATATTCATGCTCTTTTACTTATTTTTATGCCTTATTTATCAAATATTACGGAATCTACACATTTTCTCGCTTTTGATCATTTTTAGGAAAAAAGGCATTATTTTAAAGAGTTTTTTTAGCAATTCTAGTGCATAGACAATTTCCAATCATCAAGAGAATGTTACATATCAAATTTCACAAAAATCGGAGCTTCAGACCAAATTATAGTAGGGTCGTAATGTATATTACGGTACCGTGGTTTTACTGATCCCACAGAATAAGCCATGGCACCACCGTAATATGAGACCTGCCATAGTTCTAGTCGATTTCTATCCAGAAGGAAACATGGCACTGCCGTATTATAGTTACGCTTGTAATTCTATTGGGAAGGATTTCGAAGCATTACATGGCACTGCCGTGGTTCATATTACAGCCCGTGTTTCTTTTCAGATTCTTCAAAGAATGAATTACGGCATTGCCATAAACATTTTCACGGGTCGTAATTATGACCTAGGTGGCCGACTTTGCTTGATTTTCCCGGTGTTACTGTAGCCCGATTCTTGCAATGGTAATTCCGGACGATTTAGACCACCATTTCAAAAACCCTAAATAGGGGAAAACTCTATAAGAAGAGGAGAAGATCACCAAACGAGAACTCCCAAATTTTGGATTGACGATTTAGAGAAAAATCGAGTTTTTCACCGCTGCCCTAGGGTTCATCTCGGGGAAGTGAACAGGGCACCATTAGCCATGAAATTTAAGGAAAAGCTACGCTTGAAGGAGGAGAACATACCCTAGAAGTTTTAGAGCGAAAGGAGATCGAAAAAAGGAGAAATCAACGAAAGTGTGGGCGCCGCACTATTCATCATAGAGATTACGGGCTGTAATTTTCATTACAGCTACGTGTTTAGTAAATTTTCTCTTCTTCTTCAATTTCTGATCATTCTAAACAATGACATATTATAATTCTTCAACCATGCTAGCTTAAACACCTTTTGGGATAGGGGGTGTAATCTCCTTAATTTCATAATGACTAGATGATCTTTATTTCGTCAAATTCTACTTAAGTGATGATTGTCTTTAATCTTTTCTAGTTTCAATTGTCAACATGTGTTAGAGTTTGTGATATGGACTGAAAAGTGATTCGCAAAACTTGGAACCCTAAAATTGAGATTTAGGATCTCATCATTAGAAATTAGGTTTGTTCTTATTTCTAGATTTTAGAAGTTTATCTTCTTGTTGATAATCTGATTTAGGAAATATTAATGAGTTAAATATGAAAATATCGTAAGAAATTAGGTATTGGATCATTGGAAACCCTTGAGTAGAACCTGTGAATCTAAAGTATGAAAATATTTAGTATTCACTTGAGATATTGACATTGAGATTGAATTCACGAAAGTGATTCTAAATTTCTTTGACAAGGTTTACTTATCTTTTGCACTGAATAGTCTTGCGTGAAAGCGAGGGTTATTCTTTGAAAATTGTTTGCGTAAAAGCGAGATAATTTTTTTTATCAAGTAATTTATATCTTTATCATAATGAGTATAAACTGACAAACACTTAATTATATCTAGTCAATGTAATTAAGGTGGATGAAACCCTAGTCCCAGCCCTCCTGTCTGATTTTTCGTGCAATTTTCGATCGGTTGCTTACATCATATCTGATTGCCTAGCTAATATGGAATTAATTCTTCAGTACTTAACAAATGAGGTCTATGTGGTTTGATATCTTTTATTAATTCGAGTATCCGTGCACTTGCGGAAACAACAAACGCACACACAAAAATAAAACATAAAAGGGCAATGTGTGGCAGCATCAACATCAGCTCTGACAAATCCTGCTTGCGAATAGAATATGTGTGAGATATCACAAGAAAATATCAAACAATAACACCAAATGCATAAGAGTAAAATAGAGATACTCTTAAAGTCTATCAATATGTCTCTGTATGCTTGGAATCCTCCTCCTCGTCTCTGGTATGCTGTGTCGATGAAGATGGGAGACGTCACCGCAACAACTCCTCGTCTACCCCTACTCCAAGCGCGATATGTGGCTGTGCATCCTCTACTGCTCGGCTCGTATCTGCTCTAAAAAAGGGTCTAGTGGTGCTGAGGTAGATGGTCCAACATATGTAGATGCCTAGCAGAGGTAGATGACTCAGCTGGAGGCACAGGCTCAGAAATCCTCGGCGGTGAAGGAGGTGAAGCTGCCTCACTAGGACCTCCCCCTCGTGTGGGATCCACGATCCAGTTCTACTTTGGCAGCATCATAGTGATATATGTATGCCTGAACATCAGATGATACAAGTTCCCCAACCTCGTAATAATCTTAATAGCAATGCAGGCGTCCATGTCCAGTCTGGGATTGCCCTTTGCCTCATTCAACCCTGAGGGGTCAATACCGAGGTCAAGGGCAATGGTGGTAATCATACCACCCATCACAAAGACTCCCTTCCATGCCCTAGCTACCTTATGAATATGCTTCACACGATAAAATGGGGTGCTAGCGCAGAATCCAGTCAACATGGTCCATAAGAAAAATAACTCAGAAGATCTGACCATACCATCGCTCTCTGCTCTCCCAAAGATGGTGTGCGCGAGTACTTGATGCATATATCTAAATACTAGCCTACATAGACGTGTGGCTCTGGCGGTCCTTAGATCAAATCCTCCCTCTCCAGCTATCTGCCCCTAGAAAGTCCTATCGGAGTACTCATGAGGGCGATGTCTAGTACCATCTGAGGGAAACTCAAATATGTGACCAACCTGGTCAAGTGTAAGCACATGGCCTCGGTTCCCCAACTGGAATGCCATCCGCCCTAGATCTCTATCATCATAGTTATGCAATGTGATATGGACAGAATTGAAGAACTCCAAGGACGTATGTGGGGTGCCTCCGATATTAAAAATCCTGCCACCCTATGTTTGAGAACATCCACTGGATGTCATCGAATAATCCTAGGATCTGCAAAGTCTAGTCATTCCAATATCTAGTGCTAAGAATTCCTCGAGCTGTCATAGCTCGGTATCTCCTCTCCTGGTCTCTACTCCTATATCAGATATGTTGTGGATAAGGAGTAAGAACAGGAGGTGGTGGTCATGCTCGTCTCCTCTCTGCTGTCTTAGGCTTTGGTACTATAGGAGACAGCTTTGGAGATGATGGCTCTAAAGATGCAGCCGGTGAATGCTCTAATGATGGCTCAGGTGAAGGCAGATGTATCTCTGGTGAAGCAGTATTAGCTGGTAAAGAAGCTGGAGCTGGCATCTCTATGTCATGTGATATCCTTGATGCAGGTGGTACTATCTCAGGAGCCACAAACAGCTTAGGTGCAACTAATGGTGAAAAATGTAGCTCGAGTATGTCCACCGAGATCTCTAGTAAATCAGCAAATATCTCAAGAGATCCCTCCTCATCGTCTGGTAACTCTAGTGTAGGAGCCTCAGGGATAGGTAAGTCTCCCTGTGCTAAAGATGGAGAGGGGATCTCTGGAGTCTGAATTGTATTCCACACAGCGTCCTCTACCTCCATAGACTTTGTATCAGCATGTGCAACAGACTCTAGTAAATTAGAAGGAGATACTGATGTGGCAGCTTCCTCCACATCCATAAAGGCAGCATCAGTTTGTCACTCAACTGCATGCTCTATCTCATCTGCTACATGATCCAGCTCTGGGGTGCTACAGATGTCTCTGTAGTCTCTAGTACTAGTGATAATGGTCTAGTGACTCTCCTCCCCCAAGTAGTAGTGGATCGATCAGTATGCTTCCTAGTGTACCGTCTAGCAATCCTTTGGTCACGGCTCTCTGGCCTATCAGTAGGCCTCTCAAATATGATCTCTAGCTTCGAAGAACTAGCTGGCTCAGGAACTGTGGCCTGTGATGTACTAGGAGCTGAGGGTGTGCTTGGATCCTCTAATGTCTGCATCTAAGTTAGGCTCTGAGTCGTCATAGACGATCCGCTCAAAAGTATCTGGGTAAACTTCGGATACCATCCTATACATATACCGTGGAGCGGGTCCAATATATTTACTCTTCATCACAACCCCGTAGGGTCTAGTCCTCACTGATCTCCTCGGTGCCATAGTATCAAGCAACCAACAAAAATTTCTATGTAAATTGTATGAAAAACATGATGCTACAATGACAGCTAAATCGCCCATATGGGTATGTAGAAATCAATCCAAGAATCTTAAGCAACTTCCTCCAAATCTATACTGGAATCATGCAAATCTAGTGCAAAAACTGACAAGTAGAACTGGGGAGAGTTTGCTCACAAATCCAAAGAGAAATCGGTCGCCGGTGGTAAAACTCGTGTTCTGCGAATGATCGCCGCTTTTCCTCGAAATCCAGCCAAAATCAGATGAAAGATCGTCGAAAAAGACTCTTCAATGGTGGAGGAAAGTTTGAGGAAAGGTTTCATTGCAAGAGTTGAAAGAAATCGTCGAAAATCAGCGGTTTATGGACATAGGTGTAAACCCTATTTCGCCCGTAATGTTCGAAACATAAGAACTTACGGTCCATAAAGCATTTACGGCTACGGTCGTAATTGCTTATATGTGCATAGTCCCTTTACAATTGAAATCACGGCCTGTGCATTATTTACGGCCTTGACCATAATTATCACGTTTTGACTCTGTTTTTCTCTAGAAAAATTTTAGAAAATTTTTGAAAAATTTCTACATGTAAAACAACAAATATAGATTGTTTTTCTTTTATAAAAGTTCATAAAAACATGCTAATAAAATTCTTAAAAAATTCTAAAAAAATAAATTAAGTAAAGAAAAGTCAAAACTAAAAATGCTAGAATAAAGTTCAAAGCCTCTGAGTTGCCTCCCAGGAAGTGCTTGTTTAAGGTCATTAGCTTGACCAACACAGTGTTTATCTTGCTTCAGGTGGATCAGAGGCATAGTGAATAATGGGAAGTTGTTCATCTCCACGCCTTTCCAAGTCATAATGTGGGCTTAATTTTGAAAATTGGGACAGTGCCCATGCTCCTTCTTTCTTCTATTTATCCCTTTTATGCTTCAAGAAATTTTCCAGTGGACTTTCATCAAATTTTACGATATTTCCATCATTGGACTTGCTTCCCTTCACTTTAGAGGATTGGTGGGATCCTATAAAATAAAGCATTTTAGTTTTCGAAGAAAAATCATATATCAATTCACTCTCACAAAGATTCAGGGTTAATCTCTCATTTAACATATTTATAATGGCCCATGTACTTGCCAAAAATGGTCTGCCTAAAATAACTGGTGACTTAGTAGACACATTCTCTAAAATTCCAATAGGCTGTTGAACAAAACCATTAGCAAATTGAAGAAAAATTTCAGTAGGTTTTATTTCTCTGCTGTCTACTTTCTCAATCTTATATGAGGGCATCAAACTTATACTCGCCCCCAAATCAAATAAAGCATGTTTTATAAAGATCTTACCAACTTGGTAGGGAATTGAGACTTTTCCAGGATCTTATACCTTTTCTATCTCCATGAGCTCACTTACCTGGCTGCTTTTTTACTTCAGATTTTCTAATATCAAGTTTTCTCTCATCCGCTCTCAATAGCCTCTAGGGGAAAGGAACTGGTGGAACATATGCAAGCAGACCTACATATTTTTCCCCCTTCTCTTTCTCCTCTAATTTCTCTACTTCAGGTGAAGTTTCCTCAGGCTTGTCTTCCAAATCTTCGAGTGCAGAATTCTCATTAGGCTCTCCAGGTATATCAAGGTGTTCACCATTCACAATAGTGAGAGCATTGCAATGTTCCCTGGGATTCATCTCTGGTTGTCCCGGAAGTTTCCCTATGGGCCTATTAGAAGTACTCACCTGCTGAGCTATCTGGCTCTCTAACATCTTATTGTGGGTTGCGAGGGCATCCACATGGGATGTCTGATGCTTAATAGCATCAGAGACATCCTGGTTATACTTCTTTTGATCTACAACATATCCTTCCAAAAGGGTCTCCAAGTTAGACTTCTAGGGCTGTCCATATAGCCTGGATTGAAATCCTAGTGGTGGCCTGTTATTTTGCTGATTGTACTATGGAGGAACTTGCCCCTAGTTGTTCTTATATGATGGATTCAGGTGATTCCTCTAGCCTAGATTATAGGTTATAGAATACGGGTCATTCACTGGTCTTTGATTGAAGTTTTAAGGCATTAACTAGCTCCTGACAAGAGTCATCATGTGATGAAGCTATGAGCTAACAATCAGATGAATTATGTCCTGAAATACCAGACACTTCACAAGAAACAACATTAATGGCAACTAAGGGAAAAGTAAAAGAATCTAGTTTCTACGCTAGAGAATCTACGTTAGCAACTAGAGTTGTCAAGGAGTCATTGCTATGCTTACCAATTCTTGTGGAAGAAATACCTCGCTCATTAGACCAATGGTTATGGTTCATAGCCATGTCCTCAAGCGGAGTGGTTGCTAATAGCCCGAAAGGGAACACTACAAGTCTGACATGCGTGTACCTTGGACTAATCCCCGGCAACGGCGCCAAAAACTTGATAGCCCGAAAGAGAACACTACAAGTCTAGCACGCGTGTACCTTGGACTAATCCCCGGCAACGGTGCCAAAAACTTGATAGCCTAAAAGAGAACACAACAAATCTGGCATGCGTGTACCTTGGACTAATCCTTGGTAACGGCACCAAAAACTTGTTGTTAAACCGCAAGTGCATGGGTATACGAAGTAATAAAAAAGTATCGAATCCACAGGGACCTACGTTGTCGAATACTAAATAGTTGATTTCTTACTATCTAGGTAAGTCGAGATCGTGAGAATAGCAATCGGTAACTAAAAGTGGGATTATTAGAGAGAAAAGCTGGGACTAGGGTTTCGTTCACTTAAACTTTTATGACTAGACATGAATAAGGATTTCGTTGATTCATTTTCATCATGAAGAAGATATTATCAAAGGATGAACTCAAGGCTCACTTTCGTGCATCCGAGCTCTAGAATCTCTAGTGGAGTCTCAAGGATCACTTTCGTGCATCCGAGTCTCGCAACTAGTTTTGCTCAGGGACCTCCAACGTTCCGATCTTTGCTTTCACACAAGATCTCCACGTTTAACAAATAGACTCGATCTATAGATTCATGTTATAATCATGGAAATTATTTTACTATAAAAGATCAAGATGGATCTAACCTAAGGAAGGGATCCTAACATGCAATTCTAGGGTTCCAAATTCTCAAGCAATTACCTTTCAGTCTCAAGCGA
>JANTFE010023211.1:5418-25938 GCA_027562315.1 Costus pulverulentus | reverse complement strand
GTTGATCATATTTCATGCAACCGATCCCTAGAAACCCTCATTTCCGCTGCAAAGATTTACATGCGCCTACCTTTAGGGTTTCGCTCCCCCTTGAAGGGGACCTTTCAAATACCTGCATCCAGCAATTTTAGTACTTCCTTCTTCACCACTTCCTTCATAGATAGATTGAGTCTTCTCTGAAAGTCTACATGCGGCTTGTACTCATCTTCCATGTGAATCCTGTGCATACAAAAGGAAGGGTTAATCCCTTTCAAATCATCAATGGAATACCCAATTACCTTGCTATGGATTCTTAACACCTTCAATAGTAGATCAGTTTCCCTGGCATCTAATTTAGCATCCTCAATCACAGGGTAAGTGAAGTTAGGACCAAGAAATTCATATCTAAGGTTATCAGGTAAAACTTTCAACTCAACTTTAGGGATCTTTTCACTTTCATTATCAAAAGTAGCACAATCTAAAATCTCATGTTTTTCATTATCAAAATCATTCTCAAAACTAGAACTGTCATTTTTTTCACAAGAATTTTTCAAGGAATCAGAAAAAGAATCAGAAAAAGAAAATGAAGAGTCCCCTTCAAGGGGGAGCGAAAGGGGGTGAAACCCTAAAGGGGGGCGCATATAGAACTTTTGCAGCGGATGCAAGGGTTTCATAGGATCGCAAGTAAGAGCATATGATCAACTTAACCAAATAAGATCATACCATAGCCATTGCGTGGGTGGCGACTTGGAAGCAAGAGAACAAAGTTGATCTCCTCCAAACGGCGCGCACACAAGATGAAGATGGCTTCTCCTTGTTTCTCCTTGTGCTAGCAAGGAACTCCAAGTCTCCTAACCGTGTGAAGGAGCTTTGATGTATTCTTGGATTGCCAAAAAATGCCTTCTCCTTCTTTTCTCTCGTCGAGACTAGCCACACTCAAGAAGAGCGCAACACAAGAGCTCAAAGCATTGAAGCAATTTTTGGCGTTTTTGTTGGCTTGAGGCGTTTTGGCGTTGAGACTTCCAAATATGGTAAGTCTTAAGTCTTTGAACGTTCACGCTTAGTGAACTTATCAAAACGCTCCATCATTTGAACCATGCGTTCACATAAGTGAACCGGTTCAATTGACTTTGGTTCAACAACCAAATCAAACCAAAACCATGACATGGTCTAGATCTCTTTAAACCAAAAAGGGTTCAAGATCTAACCATACATCACATGATGCTCTTGATCTCCTTGATCAAGCACCAGATCTCTCGATCGAAGCTTACCGATCTCAAGCCCTAATCAATCAAACATGATCAGACCAGATCTCACTTCCAATCAGAGTCTAAACTCCTTTAACTTGAACCAAAATAATTCAGTCCACATGATCTGACTTAAGTAAGCCATATCATCAAATTGTGCGACCCTGAGGGTTTCCTTTAAATGTCGGTAACTATAACTTACGTTATCACGATCAGTGAGGGGTATCTAGCAACACATCACTGTCTCCCGATATAAAGGAAAGAGTCTTCCAAGACTCCACCCAAACGACAGCACAAGTGTGAATTCACTTCACGAGGCATACATGTTTCCTTTGCCACTGGATGTTCTTATTGGACAAGCGTGTCAAGCCTGTAACTCCAATATGATGAGCATGATTAGATCAGATGAACATAGTCACCTGGGTATGGCCATACACTTTCTCAATCATCTCATTTAGGGGGGCCCCTTTAGAACATCACACTCCTTGAACAAGGAGACGGCAATCCTATATCTATCACTAGTGTCCCAACATGACTCATGATCATTATTCAAGATAATCTATAACCATTATGTTTCAAATGATATTGAACTACCTCAAAACAATGACAATCATCATTTAGAAACACAAGTGATCTCAAGTCAGAGGACATGTGCCACTTGATGCAAACAAGGATTATTCACATTGTGACAAGCAATTGAATATCCTAGTAGGGTTTGTCCAGTGCATCCAATGTACCCATGAGTCTACATCTTATTCCATGCTCGAAGCATCCTATAAAATTAGAACACATATTAGTCTCAATCATATCAAGGCTGTCTCATGTTCACCAAGATATCTCGACTAAGGACATGTAGCATGTCAGCCTAGCTGAACAGCATTGAGACATTATTCAGAAGCACACTTATTGCAGCAGACAATGTAACAAACTGAATAACAACCATTGCCTTTATAAACATAAGAGTTTATACATGACACTGAAAGAATCCCAAGGCTTCAAACATTAGCCTTAAGGGCATACCCCAACAGAAACATCAGCAGAAGAATCATCAAACAAACAACTAACATTACAAACTGTGTCATCAATGGCATGAATAGTGCAACAGGAACTAGCATATGCAAGTTTCTTGAATGAATTATTCAAATCAAACTCAACCTTATCATTGCCAATTCTTAAAGCAAGTTTACCGTTCCTTACATCAATAAGGGCTCCAGTAGTGGCTAAGAACGGTCTACCCAAAATAATAGGAATCTTGGCATCCTCTTCCATTTCAAGTACCACAAAATCAGCGGGTATGAAGTACTTACCAACTTGTATAGTAACATCTTCTAGGATACCGACTGGATATTTCATTGATCGATCAGCGAGCTGCAAAGAAATTATAGTCGGCTTAGGAGCTCCCATGTCCAATTTTCTGCACACAGACAAAGGCATAAGACTTACACTAGCCCCTAGATCACATAAGGCTCGGTTAAAAGCCATAGTGCAAATTGAACAGGGTATCGAGAAGCTACCTGGATCCTTTAACTTTGGTGGCAACTTGTTTTGGATAAGAGCACTGCATTCATCAGTTAGTGCCACAGTACTGTAGTCCTCAATTTTTCTCTTATTAGATAAAATTTATTTTAAAAACTTTGCATAAGTAGGCATTTGAGACAATACATCAGTAAAAGGAATATCAATGTAAAGTTTTTTCAAGACTTCAAGGAATTTTGCAAATTGTTTGTCTAGTTTGTTTTGAACTAGCCTTTGAGGAAAAGGTATTGGTGGTCTATAAGGAGGAGGTAAATCAGACTTAGAATTATCTTCTTTACATGACACATCCCCTTTTGGTTCATCACCCTTTTGAGGTGTTGAACTAGGTAGGGTTTGTCCATGCTTAGAGGGTCTTTCTAATTTTGCTTCCTCATCATGATTATTATAAGACTCTTTTTCCTCAAATTCAACCTTTCTTTTAGGCTCTTCTAATTATCTTCCACTCCTAGTAGTAATGGCATTGCAATGTTCCCCAAAGTTTAATCTATATATTCGTTATTCTAGAATTTTACTACAAGTAACTAATGATTCTACTTGAGAAGCAATATGACTAACAGTTTCTTCAAGATCTTCAAATCTTTTCGTGTTTTGAATTTGCATTGATTGGATTTGGCTAGCTGAAAATTTTCTTAACATGGGCTCTAACCTATTTAGTTAGGGTTTGCTGATCCTCGTTCTCACTCTTATCATGTCGATGACAATATAGCATTCCTTCATCTGGAGTCCATTGGCTATGATTCTTGGACATCTCCTCAAGCAACTTTAAAGCATCATCAATTGTTCTACTCATCAAGGCTCCCCCTGCAGCAGCATCTATAATTAGTTTGGTGTTATACAATAAACCATGATAGAAATGTTGCAATAAAATCCCATCCTCCAAGCCATGGTGAGGACACTTCCTTTGTAGTTTGTTAAACCGCTCCCATGCCTCGCTGAGTGATTCCCCATCTTTTTGCTAGAAGTTTGTAATTTGGTTTCTCAGCTGAATTGTTTTGCCTGGAGGAAAATATTTCATCAGAAAAGCATTTGATAATTGATCCCATGTTGTGAAGGTATTGGGCTGATGAGAATGCAACCAAGTTCGCGCTTGATCCCTGAGAGAAAAAGTGAATAATTTCAATTTTAATGCGTCATCAGAAACTCTGAGAATTTTTAAGGTATCACAATATTCAAAAAAAGTATATAAATATGAATAAGGATCTTCGATTGATGATCCTCTAAACTGGTTCTGCTAGATCATGGAGATAAAGGCGGGGTTAATTTCAAAGTTGGGGGCCTCAATTGCATGTCTAGCAATGCTAAAGTGTATCCCTTGAAGATTAGGGGCTGCATAGTCCCTCAATGATCTTTGATCAGCCATCAGAATTGAATGTCCTGTGCACACTAGAGCAGATTGACTAAATGATGCAAGTAAACAGAAAAGAATAAAAAGATAAGAGATAAATAAAAACAAGTCTAGCAATACTCTCAACATCTCTAATATCGACAAAACTTAGGTCCCCGGCAACGGCGCCAAAAACATGATTGCCCGAAAGGGAACACTACAAGTCTGGCATGCGTGTACCTTGGACTAATCCCCGGCAACGGCGCCAAAAACTTGATAGCCCAAAAGGGAACACTACAAGTCTGGCACACGTGTACCTTGGACTAATCCCCAGCAACGGCGCCAAAAACTTGATAGCCCGAAAGGGAACACAACAAATCTGGCACGCGTGTACCTTGGACTAATCCTTGGTAATGGCACCAAAAACTTGTTGTTAAACCGCAAGTGCACGGGTATACGAAGTAATAAAAAAGTATCGAATCCACAGGGACCTACTTTGTCGAATACTAAATAGTTGATTTCTTACTATCTAGGCAAGTCGAGATTGTGAGAATAGCAATCAGTAACTAAAAGCGAGATTATTAGAGAGAAAAACTGGGACTAGGGTTTCATTCACTTAAACCTTTATGACTAGACATGAATAAGGATTTCGTTGATTCAATTTCATCATGAAGAAGATATTATCAAAGGATAAACTCAAGGATCACTTTCGTACATCCGAGCTCTAGAATCTCTAGTGGAGTCTCAAGGATCACTTTCGTGCATCCGAGTCTCGCAACTAGTTTTGCTCAGGGACCTCCCACGTTCCGATCTTTGCTTTCGCACAAGATCTCCACGTTTGACAAATAGACTCGATCTATAGATTCATGTTATAATCATGGCAATTATTTTACTAGAAAAGATCAAGATGGATCTAACATAAGGAAGGGATCCTAACATGCAATTCTAGGGTTCCAAATTCTCAAGCAATTTACCTTTCAGTCTCAAGCAAAAATTCTAAGAACATAATTAATAATATAAACTTAAAGAGAGTCTAAGCACAATTATCACATGAGCAAAATCATCATGCTAAAATCAAACTTAATGAAATATTGAAAAAGAAGTTATCTAATCATTAAAAGTCAAGTGAACTACTCCCCCATGTCCCAAGAGCAGTTTAAGCTAGCATGGCGAAGGAAATACAATATTCCATAATTTCAGAAAATCAAAAATCAACAAAAAGAAGAGTTTTTAGAAAATACGGCACGGCTGTGAAGTATTTCACAGACGTATTTTACAAAAGAAGGCGTGAATAGAGGTGGCGATCCTTCTTCCCTTGATTTCTCCTCCAATTTGTCTCTTTTTGATCTGAAACTTCCGGCACGTTGTCTCCTTCACCAGGCGATGCTTCGGTAGAAAAATTGCGGTCGGAGGTCGTTTGGATCGAGCACGGCGGCGAAACCCTCGACGGTGGCGTGGATTGCGATTTCTCCCTCGACGGTCGATCAAAATTGGGGCTTTTTGTCTCTCTGTAATCCTCTTGTCCAATGCTCCCCTTTTGCTTCTTACGACATCGAATATAAACTTCTAGATCGTCCGCAATCATCTCCGCAAGGATCAGGCGTGGACATCGACCTGGGCATCGCGTTCAAAACCGATTTTATGGCCATGTAATTATTTACGGCTGGTGCCGTAAAATCTCTTGAGTCTTCTGTGCCGATGTCGTCTCGGAAAATACGGCACGTAAACTGGTTTATGGCAGTGCTATAAAATCGGCTAAGGTTTCTATTCTGACGCAATTCGAAATACGGTACCGTAATATTGCTTACGTTCGGTATTGTAAAATCGGAAAATCTTTCTATTCAGAAATCTTCACAAATTATGGCAATGTTCGGATTTTACGGTATCATTTGGAATTACGGTACCGTAAAATAGATTACGGGACTACCGTAATTTGCTGGCTTGCTCCGATTGGTGTGAAATTTCTTGGGTGATGTCCTCTTGATGATGAGAACTCTTCCATGTATTTGATTTTGCTTGAAAACGCCTAAAATAGTGTCTTTTTGCCTAAAAACATGAAAAACCAAAATAGAAGTAGACTTTGCAATATTTGATGGATTTAGCATAAAAACAAGTATAAAGATCCTCGATTTAGCATGAAAAGGTATCTAAAATGATGCAAAATATACTACATATTTCGGTGTCATCAGTTGCATCTTCCACGCTCTTGCTCATAATAGCTCCTCCAGCCACAGCATCCAACATAAGCTTTGTACTGTAGTCCAATCCATTGTAGAAGATGTGGATTAGGACCCACTTCTCAAGCCCATGGTGAGGACACATGTGCTGTTGCTACTTGAAGCGGTCCCATGCGTCATAAAGAGATTCTCCCTCACGTTGTCCAAAGCATATGGTCATGTTCCGCAATTGGACTATCTTGCTGGGTGGGAAGTATTTATTCAGAATGGCTCTTGAAAACTCATCCCAAGTGGTAATCGATCCTGCTGGAAGAGAGTACAACCAAGCTCGTGCATGGTCCCTGAGAGAAAATGGAAAAAGTCTCAGTCTAATTACGTTAGATGACACACCATTTACTTTAATAGTGTCACAGTATTATAAAAACACAGCGAGATGAAGATTAGGGTCTTGATCTGGGGAACCCCCAAACTGATTTTGTTGAACCATCGTCATAAGTGCTGGCTTGAGCTCGAAATTGTTCGCCACTACAATAGGTCGAACTATACTTGAATTGAAGCCCTGTATATTTGGTACTGCGAAATCCCTCAAAGACTGATTGTTCACCACCATTGCACCTTCTTCTGAAGTCTTTTGAGTCTGAAATTGCAGTCTTCTTCGAAGGTAGAATGTGCATTCAATCTCTGAGTCCTTAGGAAATAGAGTACCTATATGAGAAACGCTGGGCATACAATGTGTAAGTCAAAGTGAGAAATCAAATATCAGTAAATAGACAAGAAATAAATAAATGCGAAAGCAAAATAAAGAAAAATGCCTAGTCTCTAAACTTATCGATCAAATCAATATTAACTAGCCTAATCCCCGGCAATGGCACAAAAAACCTGATATGTCCACAAGTGCACGGATTTATCGAAGTAATAAAATTAAGATCGTTCCCTCGAGGATCAGGTGGTCAAGTACTGATGCGTTGCATTTACACCATATTTTTGCCTATGTTTTAGATCATATTTTGGGATTTATTGCATGATTTTGTGCTATTTTTAGTGCTTTTACTTTACTTTGCACGGAATCTTCACTTTTCTTGGTTTTTATGAAAATGTAGGTAAAATGGTGTAAAAATGAAGGATATCGAGAGTTTTGAAGCCAAAGCATGATTCCTGAGGAGATCACGAGCTTACACGTCAAATTTGGGGTGAAAATGGTGAAGAACTAGATAATTACGGCCTTGGCCGTAATTACGGATTCAGCCGTAAAAGTGACGACGAACAAAAGGTGAAAATCGGCTAAGTGTCGGAATGAACAGAAACTTTCACGCGTGAGGCCGTGAATCCATCACGGTCCATGAAACTTTCTGTGGCCAAAAACGTTATACATAGAAACATTTACGGCCGCTGTCGTAAACGCATCACGGACCATAAAAATTGCCGCACGACGAGTTTTTCACTCGTTTCTCCACCAATTCGAACCGGATTTGAGCCAAACTCCGCAGAACCATTCTTGAATGAGTCCTAAATTGGTCTAGCTATAAAAGGCAAGATTTTTTGAAGGTTAAAGAGGGCTTTTCAGATGAACAAAGACAGCGGCGGCGACAATGGTGAAAGTTCAATTCTAGGGCATATTTCGGCGAGATTCCATGCGAAAGTGACAATCGATCGACTCTTCCTCATCCCCAGATCGAGGAGAAGGCGGTTTCATTGTTCTTTCTGTGATTTCTCGACAATTTTTAGGTGTTTTCACTTGTTCATAATAAACATCATGTATTTCCTTAACGATATGAGCGAGTAGATACTTATTCGGGATTATTGGGTGTAGCCCACTACTTTCATGAATCAATCTATGTTTATATTCTTTTCTATGAATTTATTATCATGATTTGGTTGAAATCGCATGTATCTCGTAATTTACCATGGCCAAGTAATTTTACGTCTTAGACATTGCGAGAAGGACCGAGAGGTAAATCGCAATGCCCGACCTATTCCAACTAAACCTTCGAATCCAATCACGAGAGTAGTTTGGATTCGTCTGAAGGTATTAACCATCTTTTCACAGCACTTAACGGGTTTAGTTAGGTTAACTGTCACGAGAGTAGGGAGTTAATCTAAGTAAGCACCATATTACGCTCCGAGAGGAGGTAATATGTACCATAGGAAAAGTTCCTTTCATGATAGATAAATTATGTGGAATTAGTTATTTTTAACATGATTCATGATTGTCAGTGTGGTGAACCCATGAAAGCCTGATCCTTTAGAATTTGAACCTCTTAACGCTGCTTTCAAGTTTGTTCGAGCTTAGAAGTTTAGAACAACCACTGGTTTAGTTTGCCTAGATTCAAACAAGTTAAGAAGTCAGTACTTAACTACGTAGTCCTCATTGGGAATGATAATCTT
Source organism: Costus pulverulentus (assembly GCA_027562315.1). NCBI lineage: Eukaryota > Viridiplantae > Streptophyta > Magnoliopsida > Zingiberales > Costaceae > Costus > Costus pulverulentus. The sequence continues at coordinate 17,290 of JANTFE010023211.1, read as the reverse complement.
TTTATTACTTCGATAAATCCGTGCACTTGCGGATAGCTATCAAGTACCAACTTTATGAACTCATTCAAATCTAGGCTAATCAAGTAGTGGTTTGTTTGTTTGGACTCTAAGTACAAGAAAGCAATGGAAATAGTGTTTATAGAAAATCTAGTTCTGAAAGGTCGGGACTCGAGGTTCACCACGTTGACAATTAAGAATCTTATAAAGTAATTCTTTGATCTGATAATTACGATCATGAGAGGGATTTTTTCGAAGGTGCGGATTACCTCCTCCCGAAGCGTAACCTAGTATCTAACTATGCTAACTCCCTACTCTCATGATAGTCAATGTACCTAGATCCATTAAGTTCTACGAAAAATCTTGTAAAACCTTCAAATAAATTTAAACTACTCCCGTGATTGGATTCGTAGGTTTGAATAATACAGATTTGACATTGCGATTCACCTCTCAGTTCTTCTCGCAACGTCTAAAATGAAATAAACTTGGCTAGAGTAAACTACAGATTTCTAATCAAATCATGCATAACTATCATTGCAAAGAACAATAATTCAATTTCTATATCATACTTGTCAGCGGGCTATTCCCCTACATCCCGAAATAAGAATTACTCACTCATGTTTGTAAAATACAGCATGTATATTGATTGAACAAGCATTGAATCCTCTCGAATTACAAGAATTTCAATAAGAAAACTATATGAAAAGCTTCCCCAAGATCTGGAGATGAAGAGGAGGTGATCAATCTTCTCTTCTGCGTGAAATCTCCCCGGAAATTTGCTCTAGAACCGATTCTCGCCCTCACCATCGCTGCCACTTGTGTTCGTCCAAAAAAAATCCTTCCTAATCCTTCAAAAATTGAACCTTTTATACTTTGATCAGTCCAGAACCCTTCAATGAACGAATCTGGCGAGTTTGGATCAAATCCGGTTTGATTTGGAGTCGAATCGAGTGAAAACCTCGAAGGGGCAGAAATATTCACGGCCCGTAATGTGTTTACGGCTGAGGCCGTAATTGTTTCTATGTCTACAGCTCTTTGTACATAGAAAGTTTCACGGACCGTGAAGGATTCACGGCCTCACTCGTAAAAGTTTTTGTGGACTTCTATACTTACTCATTTTTTCGCCCATTCGAACGCCAAAATTATGGCTGGCTAAATAATTACGGCCAAAGCCGTGAAAGTTGCATTCTTCACTATTTTTGCTCCAAATTTGACGTGTGAGCTCGTGATCTCCTTAGGAATCATGCTATGACTATAAAACTCATGAAATCTATCATTTTTGTGTCCTTTTTCCTGCATTTTCAATAAAACCAAGAAAAATGAAGATTCTATACCAAGTGAAGTAAAAATGCTAGAAATTAGTATAAAATCATGAAATAAGCCTAAAATATAGTATAAAATTCTGGTAAAAATATGGTGTAAATACAACGCATCAGTGTACCTCTTTGTTAAATACTCATCTAGAATATTCATGACATTGTGAGCTACAAGCACTTTCAAAGAATGCATACATAGGATTCCACTACATTCAAACTTCTTGCATGTACAAGTAACAACTGCAGTTGATGGGTTGTATGTGACTAATTCACCTCTACCTACAGCTGGACTTATCATGTAATTCATCATCATATCATTAGCACTCTTCCGGACAATACAACAATCTAATTGGCCCATAAATTCTTTCTCAAACACTTTGTACATTGTTGTCGTGTATTGTTCGCTTGCATGTTTCAGCATCAGGAAATTGCCATATGTTCCTAGCCTTAAAATATGCCTTTGTCTCTTTCTCACGGAAGAAGTTGGTAGCTTTATAATATTGTTCCAAAAAATCAAACAAGGACAATTATGTTTTGAAAATCTTTTTGAAGTGACAATTCATGCTCTCATTTCTTTCTGTTGTTGTCATATCTGCATAAAAAGTCTCAGTTCGCTAACATGTAGCCCATTTAGAACACAATCTATAGAAGTTTACCATCCAAGAATTTTCATGCAATTTATACTTATTCAATAGGTCTTGCCATAACTTTTCAAAAGTTTCCACACTGCACTGCTCATATATACAATGTCCGAAATCATAGGTAAATAGTGGAAAATTATGAAGGACATAGGATAGATGTGTGGCGGCATTCTAAAAAATATGCCACACATAGAGTCGATAAGCGCTACTTGGAAGAACAGCATCTATGGCTTTGGCAATAGTAGCAGGCTGATATGTAAAAATAGTTATAGGCTGTTTTCTAGACATTACTTGTAAAAAAGTTGAAAATAACCAACTAAATGATTCTATTGACTCATCATACAATAGTGCAGCCCCAAAAATAATAGTTTACTTGTGGTGATTCAGCCCAATAATAGGAGCAAAGGGCATGCCATACTCGTTTGTTTGGAATGTTATATCAAAACAAATAACATCGCCAAAATAGGCATAATCTGTAATAGCTTTACCATCTACCAAAAAAATAGCTATTTCTCCTATTTCCTGAACTTCGATCGCATAAAAAAAGGTTGGATCAACAGATCGCTTGTCCAGCAAAAACTTCATAATACCCCGGGCTTCTTTGTCATCCAATATTATTTTTCTTCTACATTTCTGGATATAGTTAATGCTATCATTTCTTACGAAACCTACATGATTATTGCTTATCCCAGAGTAGAAAAAATCATAGATGTTATGTGCTTTCATCCCAACATTTGTAATTTTGTCAATTAGAGCTTGTTGAAATGGTAAAAATTTTCCTGTGGGATCTCATCATATGGACCTTATTTAGATTAATCATTGGATGATTATGGTTTAACTCAACTCTACTTAATGCCCAAACATCCTGGAGGTCAATCTTAAATTCCACTCGGGCCATCTAGTTTGTTCTTGTCTCCGATTGTGGTTTCTTTGTGATATGAATTTTATGAACCTGTCTTGACCCTTGCTTACTACAGGTAAACTTTTTTATTTTCAAACTGCCATTTTTCCTCCTATCAATTTGAAACTTTTTTATACTAAAACCTACCCCTTTAGCATAATCATTATAAATTTGTGGGCGTCATCCTCACTACTAATGGTCATACCAACCATGGGAATTGCAGATGAGCAGCACGGTCTCTCTTCATTAATATCTGATGCACCAAGGTCAATTACCTCCTTTTTCTCTTGTATAGGTGAAAAATGATTAATTTCCTATTGTGATCCGAAAGGACACACTTTTAAATACAAGCAGGTAGACTCGTTTCAGGGGTCGCCGCCAAAGGTATAGGCATACAGGTCTATTATCACTCTCTGGCACGGCTCCAAAAACTTGTTGTCCCTAACTTGTAGTGTCCGCAAGTGTACGGATACTCGAAGTAATAAAGAAAGATATCAAACCCATAGAGACCTATGTTGTCAAGTACTGATCAATTGATTTCTTACTATGTAGGTAGTCGAATGAAAGTCAAGAAAATATCGCAAATACACGGAAGAATACTGTCGGAGAGAAAACTGAGACTAGGGTTTCATTCACTATAATTTCTATGACTAGACATGAATAAAGAATCCGTCAGTTTGATTTTATCATGATGAAGATGCAAATTACTTAATAAAAGGATTGTTTCACTCTCGTGCAAACAACCCTGCAGGGATTAATCTTCGCTTTCGTGCAAGATTCGTCCCAACGCTGAAGATAAGTAAATCAACAATCAATGAACTCAAGGATCATTTTCGTGCATCCAAATTCTAGGTTGATAATCTCTAGTGGAATCTCAAGGATCACTTTCGTGCATCCGAGCCTCAACACTAGTTTTACTCATGGATCTCCAATGTTCCGATCCTCACTTTCTTGCAAGATCTCCATGTTTGACAATTAGACTCGATCTATAGATTCATATTATTATCATGGCAATTAATCAACTAGAATTGAACAAATTGGATCTTACCTAAGGAAGGGTTCCTAGCATGCAATTCTAGGGTTCTGAATTCTCAAGCAATTACCTTTCAGTGAATAGCAAAAATTCTAAAAACATGATTAGTAACATGGATCTATAGAGAGTCTAAGCACAAATATCACATGAGCACAATCATCATGCTAAGATTAAACGCAATGAAATAGTGACAAAAAATAGTCATCTAGTCGTTAGAAATCAAGTGAATTACTCCCCCATATCCCAAAAGTAGTTTAAGCTAGCATGGTGGAGAAAATACAATATTCCATAATTTCAGAAGTTCAAAAATTAGTAAAAGAAGAGTTTTGGGAAAATATAGGATGGCTGTGTATTTCACAGCCGTAATTTCAAAAGCTCTTGGTGAACAGTGGTCGTCCTACTTCTTTCCTTGATTCCCATTCCAATTGATCTCCTTCTCTTCTGAAACTTCTGGCACGTTGTCTCCTCTTCCAGACGAAGCTTCAGTATGAAAATCGTGGCCGGAGGTGGTCTGGATTGGTCGCGGCAGTGGAACTCTAGGCGGCGGCGTGAATCGTGATTTCTCCCTCGACAGTGGATGAAAATTGGGGCTTTCAGTGTGTGTGTAATCTTCCCGTCAAAAGCCCCTTATTGCTTCTTATGGCTTCGAATATAAACCTCTGGTTTGCCCGCAATCATCTCCGCAAGAATCGGACTTCAAAATTGACCTAGAAATCACATTTAACAATAGAAATACGGCAGTGTAATAGTTTACGGCACTGCCGTAAAATCGGTCAAATTTTCTGGTCTGATGTTGTCTGGGCAATACGGCACCGTACTCTAGTTTACGGTACTGCCGTAAAATCGGATGAACTCTCTGTTCGAAAGTGACTGGAAAATACGGCCCGTGTAATCCTCTACGGTGGTGCTATAAAATCAAGCAAAGTTTCTGTTCTGAAGCGCTCTGAAATATGGTACCATAATCTGGTTTATAGTACTGCCATAAAATCTGAAAAACCTTCTGTTCAGAAACTCATCAAAATACGGCAGTGGCTCGGATTTTACGGTAGCGTATGAAAGAATGGTACCGTAAAATAGGTTACGACACTGCCGTAAATTGCTAAGTTGCTCCGTTTTGTGTGAAATTTCTTGGGTGATCTGATGACTCTAAATTTCATCATGTTTTTCATACTTATTTAGTAGTTTTTTGAGCCATGATCTTACTCTCTTGCTTTGTTTTTATGCCTTTTTATCATATACTTCAGAATCTACACCGTCTTTGGTTTTTGATCAATTTCAGGTGAAAAGGCATCATTATCACCAGTTTTCAAGCAATCTCAATGCATGAATGAATTCTAACCATCAAGAGGAATCTACCCATCAAATTTCAAGTCAAAAGGATGCTCCTAGCAAAATTACGGCACTACCGTGTAAATCTACACGGTACCGTATTTTACTGCTTTCAACTAGACGAAAATACGGCACTGCCGGATTTCGCCCCAGAACGTTCATGGTACCGTATTTTGGGCTGATTTCAACCAGAAGACCTAAGTGAAAATATGGCACTGTAGTGTAAATCTACACGGTACCATATTTTACCGCTTTCCATAATAGAGAGTTTCAGCAGAAATACGGTACTACCGTATTTCACCCCGATTTTATCACAGTACCGTATTTTCCATCGATTTTGACCAGAGAGGTTTTGGTACAAATACGGCACTGCAGCAGGAAAATACACGGAGCCATGGTTTCTACCCAGATTTCACATAACGAAATACGACACTGCCGTATTCAGCATACGGTACCGTAATTTCAAACCCAAATTTTTGAGTTTTCTGTGGTAAAATTAGAAACACGATTTTTGGAGATTTAAGAGTCCAAATTGAGATCCGAAAGAAGTGGCGGACTCGTCTGAATGAGAAGAAGAAAAAGGAACCGAAAGCCCCAATTTTGATGAGGCATCCACGAAGAAATTGAGGGAGAGGCATAATTGCTAGGGTTCATTAGTTCTCCACCCACAGACCACCTCCGACCATGAAATTTGACAGAGAACTTCACCTGGTGAAGGAGAACATGCATTTCAAGTTGCAGTTAATTCGGAGTTGAATTGAAGGATAAATCGACACAACAAGTTTTTGCAGCGCTGTTCAAAGCATATTATGGGCTATAATTTCATTACAGCTCTGTTTTGTAATCTTTCTTCCCTCTTTTCAATTCCTTATCACTCTGAAAACATATTTTATTGTAATTACTTCATCATGGTAGCTTAATCTTTCTTTGGGACATGGGGGTGTAATCTCTTTGTTTCTTAATGGCTAGAAAACCCTAATTTTGTCAACTGATCTTATTATGATAATTTTACTCTTGTGATTGATTGTTCTTTAATTCTCTTTTGTGTTTTAAATATCAGCATGTTTTAGAGTTTTACAAAATAGACCGAGAGGTTGATTGTTTGAAATTCGGAACCCTAGGAATTGTTGAGTTTGGAACTATCGTAAGAGATTAGGTAGTCCTTCGAATTCTGATTTTTAGTGATTTTATTGCCATGTTTAATTTCTGATACTTTGGATTGAGTTAATGTGTATACTTGATTTGATATTGCAAGAGATTGCGCGAGAGTGGGGATTGGTTCTTTGTATGATTGTCTACGCGAGAGCGAGATAATTTATTTAAAAAGTAAATTTTACCTTTATCATAATAGAATTAGATTGTCAAATACTTATCTTTATCTAGTCATTAGAAATTAAAGTAGATGAACCCCCAGTCCCAATTTCCTCTCTGATATTTTCTCCGTGTTCTTTTCGATAGTTTGATTCACTATTTTCTGATTACCTAGCTAGTGAGAAACCGATTATTCAGTACTTGGCAACAAGGTCTCTGTGGTTCGATATTTTTATATTACTTCGAGTATCCGTGCACTTGCGGACTATAACAAGTTTTTGGCGCCATTGCCGAGGATCTTGGTTTTGTCGATATTGAAGATATCGAGATTATTACTAGACTAGGTTTTATTTACTGTTTTGTTTTTCTTTCTGTTTATTTTCTATTTTCTTGAAATCACTTGATCTATCTACTTTGCATGCGCAGGAATCTTAGGTCAGGACCACTTGTACCTTTTGATCCTGAGATAAATAAGACTCTAAGACTGCGAAAGAGATTGAGATTTGAGGAGACAAAAGTTGTAGAAGAAAGAGAAGAAGAATCCATCATGGCTGAAAGAAGGACATTGCGCGACTATGCAGCCCCAAATACACAAGGAATTCATTCCAGCATCACTAGGCCTGCTATAGATGCGAACAACTTTGAGATCAAGCCAGCGTTCTTATCAATGATTCAACAGAATCAGTTTGGAGGATCTCCTTTGGAAGATCCAAACCAACACTTATCCCTTTTCCTTGAATTCTGTGACACCATAAAGATTAATGGTGTATCTGACGATGCCCTCATACTAAGACTGTTTCCTTTTTCTCTCAGGCACAGAGCAAAAGCCTGGCTTCACGCACATCCAACTGGGACGTTTACTACTTGGGAGCGCTTGTCAAATGCCTTCTTGCATAAGTACTTTCGTCCTAGTAAAATGATCCAGTAGAGGAACCAAATCAAAGGCTTTGCCCAAAGAGAAGGAGAATCAATGAGTGAAGCATGGCAGCGCTTTAATGAGCTCCAACGGAAGTGCCCCCACCATGGAATGGAAAACTGGGTTTTAATTCAGACTTTCTATAATGGTTTGCTTTAGAATACATGCTTAACTGTTGATGCTGCTGTAGGGGGAGCATTGATGAACAAGACAGTTGAAGATGCCCGTGCCTTGATTGAGGAGATGGCGCTAAATCACAACCAATGGGCTTCCGAGAGAGGAGTGCTTTATCGGCCTCCTCAGGGTAAGAACGATGGTGATGGTTGGCGCTCTCTTGCATAAAAGGTAGACTTGTTATGTAACCATTTTGATTCTTTCCAAATGCAAACCGCTGTTATATCTTCTGTTGTTTGTGAGGTTTGTGGGAACAATGGGCACCATGCTAGAGAGTGCAAAATCATTATTGATAAAGGTGAGGAACAAGTGAATGAGGTAGGGAATTATAATCAAAGTAAAACTAATGATCCCTACTCTAGTACATATAACTCTGGGTGGAGGAATCACCCCAACCTTTCGTGGAGGAACAATAACAATGAGAGAGGACAAACTGAGAAGAGGGGATTCCAAAGGCCTAATCAAAACCAGAACCAAAACACAAATCAGAATTCTAGTGTAGAATCCATGCTTGAGAAAATTTTGGCGAATCAAAATCAATTCATGTCTAATCAAAGTAGGCAAAATGAAGAATTTATGGAAAATCTTTGTCAAATCAACTCCAGGTTGGAAAGATTAGAGGCACACAAGAAGATTTTAGAAAACTAAGTTGCACAACAGGCTAGCACTTCATCTAGACCCCTAGGAAAATTACATGCCAAACCTGAACCCAACCCTAGGGAATATTGCAATGCTGTCATAACTAGAAGTGGAAAATAATTAGATGATCCTAGGGAGTCTCTTGATGATGATGAGGTAGAGCCCAGACTTGAACTTAGGAGTGAACTAGTTTTGGAATCACAACCTGCACATAAGCAGTCCCAAACTAGTTTGTCACCTCACAAGGGTGAGGAACCTAGAGGTGATTTGCCATGTAAGGTTGATGATTCTAAAACTAGTTCACCACCACCCTATATGCCACCAATTCCTTTTCCCCAAAGGATTGTTCAAACAAAGTTAGATAAACAGTTTGGCAAATTTTTAGATGTTCTTATAAAACTTTATATCAATGTTCCATTTACTGAAGTTTTGACTCAAATGCCAACTTATGCAAAGTTTTTAAAAGATATTCTATCTAACAAGAGAAAGATTGATGATCTTGGTACTGTGGCACTTACTGAGGAGTGTAGTGCTATCATACATAATAAGTTGCCACCTAAGCTAAAGGATCCAGGTAGTTTTTCTGTTCCTGTTTCTATTGTAGATATGGCTTTTAACTGAGCTTTATGTGACCTCGGTGCAAGTGTTAGTTTAATACCTTATTCTCTTTACAGGAAATTGGATATTGGAGAACTCAAACCAACCTCAATGACTTTGCAACTTGCTGACTCATCAATAAAGCATCTGGTTGGTATATTAGAAAATGTTCCTGTACAGATTGGTAAGTTTTTCATACCTGCTAATTTTATAGTTTTAGAGATGGAAGAAAATTTGAAAAGCCCTATTATACTTGGTAGACCTTTCTTGGCTACATCTGGAGCACTCATTGATGTAAAAAAGGGAAAATTGACTTTTGAAGTTTGTGGTGATATAATCAAATTTGATTTGACTAATTCTTTAAAAAGAGCATCACACTCAGGAACATGTTGTAGCATAGACATATTTGATAATGAGGTTGTTTGTGACATGCATAATTTGTTTGATGAACCTTCTGACTTTGAAACTGGCACATCTTCTGAGTGTGCTAATAAAGAATTTCAGGAAAGGGTAGTGAAGAAGAAAAGAAAGAGACGAAAGAGGAGAGGAATATCAAAATTGCCTGAAGAAGTAAAAAGGCTCATAAATAAATTTGGATACTGTTTCATGTTTGAGCCTTATGTTCTTAAGAGCCCTGAACAAGACATAGAGAAATCAGGATGGCCACCAAAGACACAACCACGATCAAATCTTAGTGTTAAACGGTCAAGCTAATGACCATAAATTAGCGCTTCTTGGGAGGCAACCCAAGCACTTTTGCTTTAGCTTGTTTTCTTTTACTTTATTTTTGTTTTGTTCTTTCTTAGAACTAATTTTTCTTTTCCTTTTGTAAAAAAAAAAGAAGAAGAAAGAATTTTAAAGCTCTGGTGATTCGAACCCGAAGACACAGAAGATAATTGGATCTGACACGAACTAGTAGAGCTCTGAGTATTTTTCTTCCTACTCATACGCATTCCATCTTTTATATTTTTCTAATAATCCATGTGATCAAATGGAAGATGAACACTTCAAACTTCTTGTGCTCACATGCCACAAATCCTCGCCTTTTGATTTTATTGATAGATATCTTGATTTTGGTTTTGTTGACATAATATGATAATGATGTGTAGAAGGATTTTTCTGAAATTACTACAAATCCATGCAAAATTATTTTGAATTATCGTGCAATTGGAAATAGATTTTAAATGTTAAATTTATTTCTCTGATATAATCTATTTGTTAGAAATTTTTCATTAATTGATGCATGAAATTTTAGGCAAATGCATTGGATGAATGTCAAGGAAAAATAAAAAAAATGAGTGGAAAAAGATTTGGAGATCCTATTCCTGTAAACAAAAGCATATTGGATGAAAATCTTAAAAACAAGATTAATTCTTGAGGTTGAAATTCTATTACTATGCATATTGCGAAATTTTATTAGATTGAACTCTTGAGTCTTAAAGATTAATTTCAAAGGATGATGTATTTACTTGGAAATTTTGTGTGGGATTAATGAAATTTTCTATGGATGATTATAGTCTAGAAATTTATTCGTCATGTGAAAATTTATTTCTACTTGGTATTAATTTCTTTATTTGCTTGAGGACAAGCAAAGTTTGAGCCTTATGTGTTTGATGACTCTAAATTTCATCATATTTTTTATACTTATTTAGTAGTCTTTTGAGCCATGATCTTACTCTCTTGCTTTGTTTTTATGCCTTTTTATCATATACTTTGGAATCTACACCGTCTTTGGTTTTTGATCAATTTCAGGTAAAAAGGCATCATTATCACTAGTTTTCGGGCAATCTCAATGCATGAATGAATTCTAACCATCAAGAGGAGTCTACCCATCAAATTTCAAGTCAAAAGGATGCTCCTAGAAAAATTACGGCACTGCTGTATAAATCTACACGGTACCATATTTTACCGCTTTTAACTAAACGAAAATACGGCACCACTGTATTTTGCCCCAAAACATTCATGGTACCGTATTTTGGGCTGATTTCAACCAGAAGACCTAAGTGAAAATATGGCACTGCAGTGTAAATCTACACGGTAACGTATTTTACCGCTTTCCAGAACAGAGAGTTTCAGCAGAAATACGGTACTATCGTATTTCACCCCGATTTTATCACGGAACCGTATTTTCCATCGATTTTGACCAGAGAGGTTTTGGTACAAATATGGCACTGCCGTAGGAAAATACACGGAGCCATGGTTTCTACCCAGATTTCACAGAACGAAATACGGCACTGCCGTATTCAGCATATGGTACCGTAATTTCAAACCCAGATTTCTGAGTTTTCTGCGGCAGAATTAGAAACTCGATTTTCGGAGATTTAGGAGTCCAAATTGAGATCCAAAAGAAGTGGCGGACTCGCCTGAACGAGGAGAAGAAAAGGAACCGAAAGCCCCAAGTTTAACGAGGCATCCACGGAGAAATTGCGGGAGAGGCGGAATTGCTAGGGTTCATCGGTTCTCCACCCACAGACCACCTCCGACCATAAAATTTGACAGAGAGCTTCACTTGGTGAAGGAGAACACGCATCTCAAGTTCCAGAGCGTTCAGAGTTGAATTGAAGGAGAGATCGACACAACAAGTTTTTGCAACGCTGTTCAAAGCATATTACGGGCTGTAATTTCATTACAGCCCTGTTTTGTAATCTTTCTTCCCTCTTTTCGATTCCTTATCACTCTGAAAATATGTTTTATTGTAATTCCTTCATTATGGTAGCTTAATCTTTATTTGGGACATGGGGGGTGTAATCTCTTTGTTTCTTAATGGCTAGAAAACCCTAATTTTGTCAATTGATCTTATTATGATAATTTTACTCTTGTGATTGATTGTTCTTTAATTCTCCTTTATTGCCATGTTGAATTTCTGATACTTTGGATTGAGTTAATGTGTAGAGTTGATTTTGAAGGGTGCCCTTCAAGGGGGAGCGCAAGCGGTTAAAACCCCTTTCAAGAGGGGGGCCGAAAACCCTAAACAAGGGGGCGCATGCATTTTGCTAGGGTTTCAAGAATTCAATCGCT
>JANTFE010023210.1:29128-45527 GCA_027562315.1 Costus pulverulentus | reverse complement strand
GATCATATATATATTCATGCAATCGATCTAGTTGAAACCCTAGAAATATTTCATGCGCCCCCTTTTAGGGTTTCACCCCCTTGCACTCCCCCTTGAAGGGGACTTTCACCTGCACCTCTGAATTTTGGCATCATTAGGAAGACCAAATCCTGTTCTATCAGTTGGATCAGTCAAGCCGAGCCCAGACTCAACAAATGAACCAAGGGTACCTAGCAACTTTCGATGAATGATTAATCCCTGCATTTGTTTTTATAGACTAATCTGATTAGCATTCTTTGTGCAGGTATTTTAAGAAGTCAGGGAAAGGAAAGGCTTCATTTTGTGTAGGACTGGAAAGACCAAACCTTGTTCCCTCATCCTAAACAATTGGGTCGAATCCAAGTCCAACCAATAACTCTGGAGGCTATGGCAACATTTTCATTCTGATAAAAATTCTGCACTGTCTTAAATTTTCGATCTGACTAGCTATATTGGTTGCACTAAATCTATATGCTCAAGAAGGAGTCCACTATCTAATTTGATGTGCTTCAAAAGAACAAGTCTTGGTCTACAATTTGGTTTAATTAGTTTAAATATTCATTGAATGGATCCTTCTGCAATGCGTAGCTACATTTCTTAACTGATTAATTTCTGTAGCACTATATTTCTGGCTGCTTACTGTGTTTTTAGATTTTAATTACTTTTTTTTCTAGTTTGTTCATCACGTGTCTCCACCCCACATCACTCTAGGGGTGTGACAAAGCCACCCATTGAAACTTGGGATGAGATGAAATTTCAACTTAGGCAAAAATATGTCCCTCCTGTCTTCATGAAAAAACTTAAGGATGAGCTTGGTAGTCATACCCAAGGGTCCTCTACCGTAGAAGCCTATCCAACCAAGTTAGATGAACTCCTTATTAGGTGTGAAGTCATTGAAGATCAAGGCATGACCTCAAGTAGGTTCAAAAATGGCCTTAGACCCAACATTAGGAGGGCTCTAACTTACTTCCAATTAGATACTCCAAAGATGGCTTATCAAAGGGCCATAGAGGTAGAGCAAGAACTTAAAAAAAAGAAGAGAGACCTTACCCACCCGTCCTATCTATTGGCTTGCTCCTATGCATCACCCCTCTAGTTCAACCCCAGTTAGGCCTAGACCTACTCAACCTACAGACTACTGTACCATTACTTTCCATAATTATAATCAAAAGGGGCACTTTGCAAAGAATTGCACTAAGAAAGTCATGGTCCTAAATGAAGAGGAAGTAGACACTGAACCCACCCTTGAGGGAGACCCTCACCAAGAAATTGAAGTTAATGATTATGATAGTAGTGATGACATCTTCAACACCCTAGGGGTAGTTAGATGTACTCTTGTTAAGCCTGCCCCCACTGAAGACTGGCGATGGACCAGCATCTTCCGCACTTACACCAAGTGCCATGGTCACATGTGCAAGGTGGTAATTGATGGAGGAAGCAGTCTCAATGCAGTCTCTCACATAGCTGCCACTAAGTTTAACCTTCAGCTAGAACCTAGGCCTAGCCCTTACAAAATTTTTAGGGTTAACCAAACTAGTGTCCATGTGACCCATAGATGCCTTGTGCCTATTCAATTTGGCACACATGAGGATAAGGTTTGGTGTGACATCATCACCATGGACGTAGCCCAAATTCTATTTGGTCACCCTTGGCTCTATGATATGGATGTAGTCCACTACGGTTGGAGAAACCAACTCTAGAAGTAGATCATAGAAGACCAGCCCCTCTACACCCTAGTCATTAAGGAAGCCAATCCTGAGGTAGAGGAGAAACCAACTCTAGAAGTAGAGGCCTTGCTCCAAGACTTTAGTGAACTCACCCCAGAGGATATCCCTGAAGGATTGCCACCTCTTAGGGACATATAGCATGCCATTGACTTAGTCCCAAGATCCTCTCTCCCAAACCTAACCCACTATAGGATGAATCCTACTGAACATGAAGAGCTTAATAGAGAAGTAGATGACTTGTTAAGTAAGGGATACATTAGGGAAAGCCTAAGTCCCTGCACAGTCCCAGCCCTTCTCACACCGAAGAAGGATGGCAGTTGGCGCATGTGTCTTGATTATAGAGCTATTAACAAGATCACCATTAAGTATAGGTTTCTCATACCTAGGCTTGATGATATGCTAGATATGCTAGTGGGATCCAAGTGGTTCTCCAAACTTGACCTTAGGAGTGGATAGGATACCACCAGGTTAGGATAAGAGAAGGGGACGAGTGGAAGACCGCTTTCAAAATGAAAGACAACCTCTATGAATGGTTAGTCATGCCTTTTGGACTAACCAATGCCCCTTCCACCTTTATGAGGCTCATGACCAAAGTGCTTAGACCCTACATAGGCAAGTTCTTAGTTGTATACTCTGATGACATACTTATCTATAGTAAATCACAAGAGGAGCACCTAGGAGACTTAAGGCAAACCCTAACCCTTCTTAGAGATGAAAAGCTTTATGTAAATCTAAAAAAGTGTTCCTTCTTGTCCCCTACAGTTGTCTTTCTAGGGTTCACTGTCTCTGACATAGGACTTCAAGCCGATCCATCTTAGGTCCAAGCCATTCTATACTGGCCTAAACCCAAAACCCTTACTGAAGTTAGGAGTTTCCATGGCCTTGCTACCTTCTACCATAGGTTCATACGGAATTTTAGCACCATAGTAGCTCCTATCACCAACTGCATAAAGTAAGGGGACTTTAGTTGGACCAAGTCAGCCAGTAGAGCCTTCACTGAACTTAAGGATAGGATGACCTCTGCCCCTGTTTTAAGGTTGCCAGACTTCAGCAAGGTCTTTGAGGTTTATTGCAATTCTTCCGGCATTGATATAGGTGGGACCCTCAATCAGGAAGGTCACCATATCGCCTTCTTTAGTGAGAAGCTAAATGAGACCAAGCAGAAGTACTCAACCTATGACAAAGAGTTCTATGTTGTGGTTCAATCTTTGAAACATTGGCGGCATTACCTTCTCCACCATGAGTTTACCTTAAATAGTGACCACCAAGCCTTGTCCTATATTAGTGCCCAAAGGAAACTCAATGCTAGACATGCTAAGTGGGTAGAGTATCTCCAATAGTACACTTTTGTCTTAAAATACAAATATGGAGTTAACAACAAAGTAGTTGATGCCTTAAGTAGGGTAGTCTTTCTTATGCAGACCATGCATGCTGAACTTATAGGCTTTGGGCATCTGAAAACTACCGACCATGATTGCCCTGACTTTTCTACTATTTATGCTAATTTGAATAGAGATGTTCTGAGTCACCCTCTATACACCCTTAGACCAACACTTTGCATGCCCAAGACCTCGATTCGGGATTTCTTGATTTGAAAACTTCACGGAGGTGGGTCTGCGGGGCACCACGGTCGTGAAAAGACCTGTGCCTTGGTAGAGGAAAGGTTCTTTGGCTAAAACTCTATCGAGATGTGGCTAAGATAGTTAGACACTGTGGAACCTATCAATCCACCAAAGTCCAGAAGCACAATTTTGGATTGTATACCCCTCTACCTATTCCCCATGCTCCATGGCAAGACATCAATGTAGACTTTGTCTTAGGCTTGCCCAAGACTACCACTAGTGATGCAGGAGCATACAACATAGAAGAAGGGGAAAACTTGCTCCAGGAGGTGCCCCATAAATTTTCTATGAGTTCTGGCATCACAGAATGTTCCGCGGTCAACCCAACGACCGAGACCGCTGCCCGCGGCTTCTGCAGTGGCGTTCCAGACCACACATCCCGATCTATACAAAATATTCCTCAAGGTACCAAGCGACCTAAACTAGAGCCCAAGAAAGTTTCTGCAAATTCGGGTGTCACAGAATGTTCCGCGGTCGACCTATCGACCGAAGTCACACCCGAGGAAGTTCTTGTGGATTCTGGCAAGTATGCACAGAATGTTCCGCGGTCGACCCAGCGACTACAGTCACACCCCGAGGAAGTTCCTGTGGAAAAAGTCAAGTATGCATAGAATGTTCCGCGGTCGACCCAGCGGCCGAACTCACACCCCGAGGAAGTTTCTGTGGACTGTGGTGAAAAAGTCACGGGGTGTGGAACTGGTCATGGGGTGACCCGTGGAAATCCTGAAATTGCCGATTTGCCCCAACAACCCCGTTTTGACGTGCACAACCCTCCCCACCATGTTCATCCATTTGAGGAGGATCCAAAGGAGCCCAACAAAGTGATTATTCGGTGATCCCAATGCACATCCCATCCGCCGGATCGTTTCGTGGGTGTCGTTAGCCCACTTGCAATCCACACCGAAATGATCCAGCCCAAGGGTGCCATAGACTAGCCCCCAAGCGGCCCAACTCCGGAAGGACACCGCAATCATGTCAGTAACACGGGCCAAGCGCGTGCCACGACGGCGGTGACTCAGCCTACGACGTCCAAATTCTGCTGCTTCATCGCGGTATGCTCCGAACACATCTAACTACCTTCGCAGCCACCTCGTACTAGCAGGAATCAAAGGACCTGTGCCAGTCCACTTTAGTTGCTAGAAGTTTGTTACTCTTTTGTCCCTTGTAGTAGTTTTTGTCCTTATGTAGCAGTCTTGACTACTTTTGGGTTGCAAAAGTAGGTAGTTGGTAGGAATTCAGCCCTTGTCTTGTTCCCCTCTCTTATCCTATTAAAGAGAAGGGGTGGGCTAGCTTCATTCTCAGTTCTCTAGAGTGGTAGAGTGCTCCAACTTATGGAAATCCAGGAGAGTGCCTCGATTCTAAGGTTGTAAGCGTCTTGCCTCGACTTTGAGGCGTGTAGGAGTCGTGGTCAGTGCCTCGACTCGAAGGTCCATTTCTAGCATTATAAGAAGTAAATCCCACCACCTCCGGTGGGTCAGGTTCACCTGTTTTCTATTCCCTCATGTTCTTTTCCGCTGTAGTTTCTCTCTTGTCCACGACTATCCGCACGGCGGAGGCGTGGTCGTTCCTTGTTTTTTGTTTGTTTCAGGCGCATAGGCGCGTGAGCTGTACGCTGCGAATCCACTGTCCCCATTGCGATGTGCTGAGCTTAAAATTTGCTTAGAGAGCGCACTAAATGCTAAGAGGTTAGTGATGTATTTTCAGTAGTTGAGTGTCGTTGATTCGTTATCGCATTCGTGTTGCCCCGATTGAACTCGACGCTGATTTCTTCGTGTTTTCTTGCTATTTTCCAAACACTTTTCACTTCCCTCATCTAAAGACCCTCTCCCGTTTTCGCGTGCATCGTGGAATCCCTTAGAGTACGGCTTAAGGACCCTCCTCCCACTAGTAGCTACATCAATTTTGGTATCAGAGGAAGTTGTGTGGACAATCCTCATTGTTCGCGCGATCTATACTTAGTCATATTTCTGCACGATTTCTACATTTTCTGCATCTCTCATTTAACCTTGTTTCTTCCCAATACCCGGAAACCATACCCGAAACCCAAGTATCGGTCCAACCCTCAGAAGAGAGTAGAACCAATGTAGACTCTTTGGCCGCACTTGAGGCGCGAGTCAATGCTAAGTTAGATGCGCTGTCCGCGCGCTTGGAGTCCCATGAGGGAAATACAAGTGCGATGTTTCAGTAAATAATGGCTGGGATCAACAACCTCACTCAACGTCCTGAGTTATCGGAGCAGAGATGCTTGAACCCGATTCACCCCCCACCATCCGCAAACCCAGTACCTCCTACTAGAGAGCTACATCTGCTCGCCTCTTCCACGTGGCCTCGCGTCCATGACGTCTCCGGTCGCCCGCGACCTTATGAGGTCCACAGGGGGTTTAGGCTTCGAACCACTTGATGAGGATGATGTTTGGGCCGCACAAGGGCCCCAATTTGACGGCCGCTTTGGCCACACTTGGGCCGGTCAAAGGCCCCCAACCCAACAACATGTGAATTGTCCCCACGCGGAGGATGACTTCCGTCGTTACATTAGGAACACCCCCGCCCCCTTTGTGGGAAGCCTTGACCCCATGAATTTCCTTGATTGGATCGCCTCCATCGATTCTTATTTTGACCTTAGTGATTGGGCCCCCCGAGTCCCGTGTCCGGTTTGTGTGCAACTTGTTAGAAGGCCCTGCACGTTTGCATTGGGCGAATGTGGAATGCCAAAACGTGCAGCAAGCCCTTCCTCCCATCGTTGATTGGGAGGAGATGAAGTATCGCCTTCGCGAGCGATATGTGCCCCCTTTGTATAGGCAGTGTCTTCTTGATCAGTACAGTAGTTTACACCAAGGGTCGAGTACTGTCGAGGAGTACCGCCTCACCTTTGAGACGCTTCAACTCCGTTGCAACTTGCAAGAGGACCCCGAACTATCGTTGTCCAAGTTCAAGAATGGGCTCCGGTCGGACATTCGCCGAGCGTTACCTCATACGGTTTGGAGACGTTTGACCAAACCTATCAGCGCGCTCGCGACATCGAGCATGATCTTCGGGCTGCGGTTCGGCGTAGCGAGTCTGGACCCCCTAGACACCATCCTTTGAGCAGACCTCCTCATGCCGACCCTCGACCCGAGTGCCAAGAGCCTTGTCCTGACCCACGGCCCGCGCCTGCGGTCCATCACTCCCCC
The DNA here is from genome assembly GCA_027562315.1 of Costus pulverulentus. Taxonomy (NCBI): domain Eukaryota; kingdom Viridiplantae; phylum Streptophyta; class Magnoliopsida; order Zingiberales; family Costaceae; genus Costus; species Costus pulverulentus. The sequence goes on along the minus strand of JANTFE010023210.1, from coordinate 38,990 downwards.
AGGCGTTCAGCCCCCGGTGCCCTGCCTTCTCGCCCTACTTGGAAAGAGAGGGGAAAGGCCCCACTTGTCAGCCTGCCTGGTCGCATTAACTGTTACAACTGCCTCCAACCGGGTCATCTTTCCCGCAACTGCCCTAGGAAGTCCGCCACTGCGGACAAGGCCCCAACCCGTGTAGCCACCATCACCCGCGAACCCGCGGTGCAGGATATTGAGGCTGAGTGTTACACAAGCGGTGATGAGTCGGGTCTCCCCACAGTTGCGGTTGTGCAGTGCACCCTCGTTCAACCCACACCCGCCGAGGATTGGTGGCGCTCGAGCATTTTCACGACTTACATCAAGTGCAATGGGCAGTCGTGTAAGATTGTCATAGATGGTGGTAGTAGCCTGAACGTGGTCTCCCGGACTGAAATCACGCGCTTCGGTCTCCCCGTAGAACCCCACCCCAAGCCTTACTCTATCACGTGGGTTAACACGTCGAGTCGTCCGGTCACCCACCGGTGCCAGGTCCCCATCGCCTTTGGGGCCTATCTTGAGAAAGTGTGGTGCGACGTGGCAGCTATGGATGTCACCCACATCCTTCTCGGACGTCCTTGGCTATATGATAGGGATGTGATCCACTATGGTCAGTCAAACACTTACGTGTTTGACCACAACGACCAGAAAATTCGTTTGATCCCGGCTCCACCCAAGGAGCTTCGTGCATCCGCTTCCAAGGGTCTGATCACTCTGTCGGTGCCTACCCCTCCGGCGCCTACCATGATCTCGCTCATGCGCACCTCTGTGCTTGTGCGCGAGGCCCAGGAGACCAAGGTCATGTACACGCTCATGATTAGCGAGGCACAGGACCCCACCTTGTCCGAGGGTATGACGCCTGCGACTGAGGTGTTCGCTCTCCTCTCTGAGTTCGCCGATATTAGCCCCGAGGACTTACCCCATGGTCTTCCCCCGGATAGGGTGATCCAGCATGTGATTGACCTTCTCCCCGGTGCACCCCTCCCTAACTTGCCACACCACCGCCTCAACCCAACCGAACATGCTGAGTTACAATGTCAAGTCGATGACCTCCTCATAAAGAGGTACATCCGTGAGAGTTTGAGTCCCTGCACTGTGCCCACCTTGCTCACGCCCAAGAAGGATGGGTCGTGGCGCATGTGTGTGGACAGCCGTGCCATTAACTGTATCACCGTCAAGTATAGGTTTACTATACCTCGAATTGACGACATGTTGGACTTAGTTTCCGGCGCATCTTGGTTCTCCAAGTTGGACCTCCAAGTGGATACCACCAAGTCCGCATTCGCGAGGGCGACGAATGGAAAACTGCATTCAAAACCAAAGATGGGTTGTATGAGTGGCTCGTGATTCCCTTTGGGCTGTCTAACACCCCTTCCACTTTCATGCGGCTCATGAGCCAAGTCCTCAAGCCCTACATGGGCAAATTCCTGGTCGTCTATTTTGACGACATCCTGATTTTCAGCCAGACCCAAGCCGAGCACCTCGAGCATCTTCGCTCCACCTTTGACCTCTCGCGCAAGGAGCGACTCTTCCTTAACGCGAAGAAGTGCTCCTTCATGACCAGCCGAGTTCACTTTCTCGGCTACATTGTGTCCAATCAAGGCCTCTCCGTTGACCCCGCTAAGGTCGAAGCCATCCGGCATTGGCCCGAGCCTCGTACCGTGTCGGATATCCGTAGTTTTCTAGGTCTTGCGGGCTTCTACCGCCGCTTCATTCGGGGTTTCAGCACGATTGCAACCCCGCTGACCCAACGGCTGTCTAAGGATGACTTTGAGTGGACTGCAGCCACTCAACGCGCCTTCGAGTCCCTTAAGGACGCCATCATGACTGCACCTGTTTTGCGCCTCCCTGACTTTGCCAAAGTCTTTGAGGTCGTGTGTGACGCCTCCGGTACTGGTATCGGGGGTTGCCTTAGTCAAGAAGGCCATCCGGTTGCCTTCTTCAGTGAGAAACTGAACGCTGCTCGTCAGCGTTATTCGACCTACGACAAGGAATTTTACGCCATCGTTTAGTCGCTTCTGCAGTGGAGGCACTACCTCCTCCACCGAGAGTTCGTCTTGTATAGTGACCACCAGGCCTTGTCTTTTCTAAATGCTCAAAAGAAGTTGAGCGCCCGCCATGCCAAGTGGGTTGAGTACTTGCAACAGTACTCTTTTGTGATCAATCACAAGGCGGGTAAAGAGAACATTGTCGCGGACGCCCTGAGTCGAGTCCGGACCCTTCTGTGCTTTATGCGCACCCGGGTCAACACTTTTGACCACGTCAAGGATGAGTACGCCACCTGTCCCGATTTCAACACCACGTATGCCGCCTTGACTGTGTCGCCCAACCCTGAGTCCTCGTACCAGCTTTGCGAGGGCTATCTCTTATTGGGGAACCGTCTGTGCATTCCCCGGTCGTCCCTTCACGACCATCTGTTACGCGAGCTACACGCGGGTGGTGTCGCCGGCCACCATGGCCGCAATAAAACCCTTGAAATGGCAGAGGAATGCCTGTTTTGGCCTTCCCTTCGTCGGGATGTCGAGCGCATCGTGCGCCATTGTGGCACGTGCCAGTCCGCTAAACCACGTCCGCCCAACACAGGCCTCTACACACCTTTGCTGGTGGCCGATGCTCCCTAGACTAACATTAGTATGGACTTTGTCCTAGGGCTGCCTTGAACATCCTCGCGCTTCGATTCCATCTACGTCGTCGTGGATTGGTTCTCGAAGATGGCTCATTTCATCCCTTGCTCACGGACTGCGGATGTTTCCCACGTGGCCACCCTCTTTTTCAAAGAAGTTGTCCGTCTCCATGGCCTTCCTAAGACTATCGTGTCCGACCGGGACACGCATTTTGTGAGCCACTTCTGGCGTTCACTTTGGGCCATCATGGGCACTACACTAAAATTTTTCGCTGCCTACCACCCCCAAACTGATGGACATACAGAGGTGGTTAATCGTAGTTTGGGTAATTTGCTTCGGTGCCTCATTGGCGATCTTCCGAGGTCATGGGACACCATCCTACCTATGGCAGAGTTCGCGTACAATAGTGCTTCCAATAGGTCTACAGGTCTTAGTCCCTTCCAAGTGGTTTCGGGCCGTCAACCTCGTAAGCCTATTGACTTGCATGACCTTCCCCGTGAATCCCATCTTTCCGAGCATGCATACTCATTCGCTCAGCATGTAGCAAGCTTGCATGAGGAAGTTCGGCATCGGACCTTTTTGGGCAACACTCATAATGCGATGAAGGCCAATGAGCACCATAGGCGACATCATTTTTCTATCGGTGAGCTGGTGAGGGTGCGCATCCACCCCAAGAGAGTTTCCAACAGGGCTCATTTTAAGCTCCGGCCACGTTACATGGGACCCTATGCAGTGGTACGGTGGATCGGCTCCAACGCCTATGTGCTGGACCTACCGGAGGACATGGGCCTCCACCCCGTCATCAATGTGGTAGATCTCCTTCCATTCTACGGTCCTTTGGAGGAGCCATCGGACCCCGACGAACCTCAACCCCCGAGTTCTCCGGAGGAGAACTCCTTAGAGAACGCAGCGGAAGATGATGCAGGAGCATACAACATAGAAGAAGGGGAAAACTTGCTCCAGGAGGTGCCCCACAAATTTTCTGTGAGTTCTGGCATCACAGAATGTTCCGCGGTCGACCCAACGACCGAGACCGCTACCCGCGGTTTCTGCAGCGGCGTTCCAGACCACACATCCCGATCTGTACAGAACATTCCTCAGGGTACCATGCGACCTAAACCACAGCCCAAGAAAGTTTATGCAAATTGGGGTATCACAAAATGTTCCGCGGTCATCCCAGCGACCGAAGTCACACCCGAGGAAGTTCCTGTGGATTCTGGCAAGTATGCACAGAATGTTCCGTGGTCGAGCCAGCGACTAAAGTCACACCCTGAGGAAGTTCCAGTGGAAAAAGTCAAGTATGCACAGAATGTTCCGCGGTTGACCCAGCGACCGAAGTCACACCCCGAGGAAGTTTCTGTGGATTGTGGTGAAAAAGTCACGGGGTGTGGAACTGGTCATGGGGTGACCCGTGGAAATCCTTGAATCGTTGATTTGTCCCAACGACCCCATTTTGACGTGCACAACCCTCCCCACCATGTTCATCCATTTGAGGAGGATCCAAAGGAGCCCAACAAAGTGATTATTCGGCGATCCCAACGCACATCCCATCCGCCGGATCGTTTCATGGGTGTCGTTAGCCCACTTGCAATCCACACCAAAATGATCTAGCCCAAGGGTGCCATAGACCAGCCCCCAAGCGGCCCAACTCCGGAAGGACACCGCAATCATGTCAGTAACACGGCCCAAGAGCATGCCACGACGGCGGTGACTTAGCCTACGACGTCCAAATTCTGCTGCTTCGTCGCGGTATGCTCTGAACGCGTCTAACTACCTTCGCAGCCACCTCGTACCAGCAGGAATCAAAGGACCTGCGCCAGTCCAATTTAGTTGCTAGAAGTTTGTTACTCTTTTGTCCCTTGTAGCAGTTTTTGTCCTTATGTAGCAGTCTTGACTACTTTTGGGCTGCAGAAGTAGGTAGTTGGTAGGAATTTAGCCCTTGTCTTGTTCCCCTCTCTTATCCTATTAAAGAGAAGGGGTGGGCTAGCTTCATTCTCAGTTCTCTAGAGTGGTAGAGTTCTCCAACTTGTGGAAATCTAGGAGAGTGCCTCAATTCCAAGGTTGTAAGCGTCTTGCCTCGACTTCGAGGTGTGTAGGAGTCATGGTCGGTGCCTCCACTCGAAAGTCCATTTCTAGCATTATAAGAAGTAAATCCCACAGCCTCCGGTGGGTCAGGTTCGCCTGTTTTCCATTCTCTCGTGTTCTTTTCTGCTGTAGTTTCTCTCTTGTCCGCGAGTATCCGCACAGCGGAGGCGTGATCATTCCTTGTTTTTGGTTTGTTTCAGGCGCGTAGGCACGCGAGCTGTACACTGCGAATCCGCTGTCCCCATTGCGATGTGCTGAGCTTAAAATTTGCTTAGAGAGCGCACTAAATGCTAAGAGGTTAGTGATGTATTTTCAGTAGTTGAGTGTCGTTGATTCCTTCTCGCATTCGTGTTGCCCCGATCGAACTTGACGCTGATTTCTTCGTGTTTTCCTGCTATTTTCCGAACACTTTTCACTTCCCTCATCTAAAGACCCTCTCCTGTTTTCGTGTGCATCGTGTAATCCCTTAGAGTACGGCTTAAGGACCCTCCTCCCACTAGTAGCTGCATCAACTAGGCATGATTCTATTTATGTTGTGGTGGTCAGGTTCACCAAAATGGCCCATTTCTTACCTTGTACCAAGACTACCAATGCCTCCCACATGGCTAGACTCTTCCTTAAAGAAATAGTTAGGTTACCTGGTACCCCTCTCACTATAGTTTCTGATCGAGACACTAGGTTTGTTAGTCATTTTTGGAGGATATTATGGACCTTGCTAGGCACAAAACTAAAGTTCTCCACAGCCTACCATCCCTAGATGGATGGTCTGATTGAAGTGGTCAACCGATCACTTGGAAACATTCTAAGGAGTCTCATAGGAGAGTACCCCGTCAATTGGGATAAGCTGTTACCCACTGCTAAATTCTCCTACAATAGTATTCCAAATAGGACTATGGGCCTGTCTCCCTTTCAGGTAAACTTAGGGTATCAACCTAATAAACCCATTGAACTGTTTATACCCCTAAGCATTGTAAGACTTCTATTTCATCTGAAGATTATGCTTTCCATATTTCACAATTACGTCATGAGTTGTTTAGCAAAATTCAGGATTCTGTTAATCAATATTGTGATGATACTAACAGAAAGCACCGAGAAAAAGTATTTTCTGTAGGGGATTAAGTGATGTTGCAGGTCCGTGAAGAGTGTATCCAAGGACATGGCCACAAGCTGGACGTGTAGGGGATCGAACCCTTCACCATTCTGAGGAAGGTCAACAACAACGCCTACGTCTTGGACCTACTGCTAGATTTGGGAATCTCCATGACTGTCAATGTGGTGGATCTAACGTTGTATCATCCGCCTCTCTCCATACAAGAACTGGACGTCAGCCATGAGTTAGAGATCGAGGCCATACTCGAGGACCAAACCTGACTCACCCACGACGAGGTACAACTTTATTACTCACTAAAATCAAATAATTAAGAACTAACCTAATTTCTTACAGAAAGTTCATAACATGCAATTCTAGGGTTCCAAGTTCTCAAGCAAGTCACCTTTCGGTCCTTATTGTGAGAACTATAAAACATGAATAATAACATCAATCTATGGAGAATGAAAGTGCAATTATTCACATAAGTAAAGTTATCATCATAAAACTATTCTGATGAAGATAAAAAGTTATCTAATCATTAAGAAATCAAAGGGGATTACACCCCATGTCCCAAATATGTTTAAGCTGCATAGAAGAAGAAATACAACAAGCCATAGTATCAAAGTGTCAAAAATCAATGAAGAAGAGGGTTTCAGAAAATACACCACGACTGTAATATAAATTACAACCGTATTTTGCAAAGGAAACTCGCTGTGAACAGTGCCCAAGCCCTTCTTTCGTTGATTCCTCCTCTAATTGAACTCCTTTTGCTCTAAAACTTCTAGGGTGTCGTCCTCTCCTCTAGGTGAAGCTTCAGTGTAAAAATCACAGCCAGAGGTGGTCTCTACACCTCTCGGCGTGAGGCCGTGCCCTAAGCGTCTCTCCATCGATTGCTCCTACAATTCCTCCTATAAGTTGGAGCTTTCGGTGTCTATATCTTCTCCTCATTGAAACCAGTCCACCACTTCTTTCGGATCTCAATTTGGATGTCTAGATCTCCTGCAATCATCTCCACAAAAATCAGGCTTCAAAGTTGACCGTGGAAGTCGCGTTCAAAAGCAGAAATACGGTAGTGTAATATTTCACGGCAGTGTCGTAAAATCGCTCGCGTTCTCTAATCTAAATTGTTTGGCAAATACAGCACCATATAATGGTTCATGGCACTGCCGTAAAATCGGCTGAACTCTCTGGTCAAAATCGTCTGGAAAATACAGCCCGTGTCAAAGTTTACGGTAGTGCCGTAAAATTAGGAATAATCTCTATTCTGAATGCACTTCAAAATACGGCAGTGCTATGTTTTACGGTAGTGCTGTATTTTTCATTAAATCTTCTGGTTGGAAATTCCATCATTTTATGGCAGTGCTCTGATATTACGGTATCGTATGGAAATATGGTACCGTAATATAGAATACGACACTAGCATATTTTGGTTGGTTGCTCCGATTTGTGTGAAATTTGTCAAGCGATCTCCTCTTGATGATGGTAACTTTTCCATGTCTTTGATTTTTCTCGAAAACGCCTCAAAATAGTGCCTTTTTACTTGAAAATCATGAAAAACCAAAATAGAAGTAGATTTTGCAATATTTGATAAATTTAGTATAAAAATTAGTAAAAGATCTTCAATTTAGCATAAAAAGATATATAAAATGATACAAAATATACTATATATTTTAGTGTCATTAAAATAATTAAGACACAAACTTTGCTTATCCTCAAGCAAAAATCAAAATTTGATTAAAAGAATAACCTTTTCATGCTCAGTAAATTTCTAAAATACAATCATCAATAAAAAATTCCATCAATTGTGTCACAAAACTTCAAATAAACATATCATTCATAGAACTCAACCTCTAGATCTACATCTCAATCAAATAGAACTTTGCAACTTGTATATTAAATATAATTTTCAATCTCATGATTTCACCCCATTTTCAGTTCAAATCTATCATACTTTTGTTTACAGAAATTAGGTTTCCAAGATCTTTTTCCACATATTTTTTTATTCATTTTTTTTATTTTTCATGTATTTTGTTGTTTTTGCATAGATGACATGTACCCACTTAGATACATACTTTTTATTTTGACTTCAACTCTTTTCTTCGGTACCACTATCAATTTTGCATAGTGCCTAGTAGAGGAATCTTATTCTTTTTCTCTCTCATTATCTTTTGGGCTTGACTTCAGCCCATGTCTTAGGTATCACTATCAATTTTATATAGTGCCAAGTAGGGGAGTCTCTTACTATTTTTATGGATCTTGGATTCTTATTTTCCAACAAATAGCAAAAATAGACTAAACATCTACTAGGTTGATCAATTGATCTCAATTCTCAAATCGTACTTATATGCTCATTTTATTCAAAGGAGTATTTTCACCTTTAGATCTTATTCTTCAAATAACACATCTACCCAAAATTTCATGCATCAACCAATGAAGAATTCCAAAAGCATATATGTATTAGAGAAATAAATTCAACATGAAAGGTTTCTTTCTAATCATGAACACAGGTTTATTCATCATCAAGGAAAAAATCTATCAATGAGAATTTTTTAAAAAATAGAATCATAGCACAAGATAGTAGAAAGTGGATCATGAACAATCATATAATCATACAACCATATCGAAGAAATATCAGTAAATAAAATTCAGAATTCCTCCATACAACCATATGAAATAATCATGAATACATGAGAGTGCAAACAATACTCACAAGACTATGTAGTAAGCTCTGACCAAAAATACATAAGGCTCAGACCGAAAATAGTGTCGGAGCAGTGCTGCAAGGTCCAAAGATGTGCCCTTTTAAAAATTTTACCTGCACAAATTAAGGTACATAAGGCTCAGTTTTAAAAATAGTCTCTAAATAAATACTAATGATAAAAATAATTTTCTCAAAGTAGAATTAGAGATATCATCAATGGTTTAGAGGAGTCCTGGTGGAAAGAGCTAATGCAGGCGAGAAGCTGAGGTGGAACAGAAGCTAGCTGAAAAGCTCCTAGCAATGATGGTGATGGTGCCGACAGTAGAGTGAGTAATCTCTAGTGGCCTGCTAGAGACTACAGTCCTGTAGGTGAGATCGTCGGCCAGTGAGTGCCAGAAATAATGCAGCATAGATAAAGAAATTCATTCACTAATGAAGAGTCTGCTGCATAAATAAATAAAATCAATAGAATAAGAGGCATTAGGAGAAGTAAGAGTCTGCAAATGGTATAATCCAGTGTCGATGGCTGGAAATAGTGATGTCAGAGGTAGAAGTAGTGGTGGCTAGAGGTGGAAGACAGTTGCTCTTGAAAATTTTTGGATCTGGAGGTAAAATAAGCAATAACAGGTAGAAAGCAAACAGAACATCCACTGAATTTTTTATTAAAAGCAGCCATACCTAAGAATAAAATTTAATGATCCAAAAAGAATATGGACAGAACCGTGTAATAGAATGAAACTTGTTCTTTCCAGGTGTATAAAAATCAAAGGATCAAAATCTTTCAGGAATTTAGGGTATTAACAGAAAGAGGGCTACTAAGATTACAAAGATGCAAAAATTGCACAAAAGTTCATCATATTCGAAAAGTTGCCATGTGTCCTAGAATTGTCAGAAAATATTTTCATGAAAACAACTAATCCACAAGATAGAATGACATATGTTCTTCATATTCCATGCAAAAAATTAGGGTTTCAAGTCCTTAAAACACCTTAAATACTTGCAGCAAAAATGCTAATCAGATTAGTCAAAAGAAAACAACTACAAAAATTAATCAGAATCGAAAAGATGCTATGTGTTTTAGGACGATCCATGGATTTTAAAATTCAGCAAAAATATCCAGATGATAGAAAAGGATGAGTACTTCCATGTCGTGCCAAAGATCAAAAATTTTCGCAACCCAGTTTCTTAAAATCGCTGCGAGAATACACCTAGTTAAATAAGCAGAATGCAGTTTTAAAATACGGACGATGACATCAACCCTAATAACCCGTCTAAGATTTTAAAGCAGGCGCTTAGATCTAATGAGGGGCGCGCAAGATAAGTTTGTTTTTGACAAAAACAACAACATGC
>JANTFE010023209.1:64508-76832 GCA_027562315.1 Costus pulverulentus | reverse complement strand
TTAATATAAATATTGAAAATCAATATTACCACTAAGTTCAAAATTGAGTTTAAGATGAAGATTAAAGCCAAGATAAAGATGAAGATTTTAAGATTAAAACTGAAATCTATATTAAAATTGAGATTAAAATGAAGATCAAGATAATTATCTAGGACAAGATTAATGTTAAAATTAAAAACAAAAATAAGATCAATAACAAAAAGATCATAATCAGGATCAAAATTCTCATCATGATTAGATCAATATCAATATTGAAGACCAAGATTACAAATAAGATCAAAATCAAGTTTAAGATTAAAACTAAAAAGAAGATAAAGATGAATATCATAAGATAAAGATTGAAATCTTGATTAAAATCAAGATCAACATCATGATCATGAACAAAATCAATATTAAAATTAAAATTAAAAAATGATAAATATTAAAAAGTGTTCAAAATCAAGACCAACATCCTTATTATTACAAGATCAATATATATATAAATATTAATATCAATATTGAAAATAAATATTACCACTGAGATCAAAATCGACTTTAAGATGAAGATTAAAGGCAAGATAAAGATGAAGATTTGAAGATTAAAACGGTAATCTATATTATAACTAAGATTAAAACGAAGATTAAGATAATTATCAAAAACAAGATCAATGTTAAAATTAAGAATAAGAATAATATTAGTAAGAAAAAAAGATCATAATCAAGATCAAAATGCTCATCATGATTAGATCAATATCAATATCAATAATAATATCAATATTGAAGAACATGATTACAAACATGATCAAAATCTGGCTTAAAGATTAATATTAAAAAGAAGATAAAGATGAATATCATAAGATGAAGATTGAAATCTTGATAAAAATCAAGATCAATATCTTGATCATGAACAAAATCAATATTAAAATTAAGATTAAAAAATGATAAACATTAACAAGTGATCAAAATCAAGATCAACATCCTCATTATTATAAGATCAAGATAAATATAAATATTAATATAAATATTGAAAATCAATATTACCACTGAGTTCAAAATTGAGTTTAAGATGAAGATTATAGCCAAGATAAAGATGAAGATTTTAATATTAAAACTGAAATCTATATTAAAACTGTGATTAAAATGAAGATCAAGATAATTAACAAGAACAAGATTAATGTTAAAATTAAAAATAAGAATAAGATCAATAACAAAAAAGATCATAATCAAGATCAAAATTCTCATCAGGATAAAATCAATATCAATATCGAAGACCAAAATTACAAATAAGATCGAAATCAAGTTTAGGATTAAAATTAAAAAGAAGATAAAGATGAATATCATAAAATAAAGATTGAAATCTTGATTAAAATCAAGATCAACATCATGATCATGAACAAAATCAATATTTAAATTAAAATTGAAAAATGATAAAGATTAAAATGTGATCAAAATCAAGACCAACATCCTTATTATTATAAGATCAATATAAATATAAATATTAATATAAATATTGAAAATAAATATTACCACCGAGATCAAAATCGAGTTTAATATGAAGATTAAAGGCAAGATAAAGATGAAGATTTGAAGATTAAAACGGTAATCTATATTATAATTGAGATTAAAATGAAGATTAAGATAATTAAAAAAAACAAGATCAATGTTAACATTAAGAATAAGAATAATATTATTTACTAAAAAGATCATAATCAAGATCAAAATTCTCATCATGATTAGATCAATATCAATATCAATAATAATATCAATATTGTAGAACAAGATTACAAACAAGATCAAAATCTGACTTTAAGATTAATATTTAAAAGAAGGTAAAGATGAATATCATAAGATAAAGATTGAAATCTTGATTAAAATCAAGATCAATATCTTGATGATGAACAAAATCAATATTAAAATTAAGATTAAAAAATGATAAAGATTAACAAGTGATCAAAACCAAGATCAACATCCTTATTATTATAAGATCAAGATAAATATAAACATCATGATCATGAACAAAATCAATATTAAAATTAAAATTGAAAAATGATAAAGATTAAAATGTGATCAAAATCAAGACCAACATCCTTATTATTATAAGATCAATATAAATATAAATATTAATATCAATATTGATTTATATTAAAATTAAGATTAAAAGATGATAAAGATTAAAAGATGATAAAGATTAACAAGTGATAAAAATCAAGATCAACATCCTTATTATTATAAGATCAAGATAAATATTAATATTAATATAAATATTGAAAATCAATATTACCACTAAGTTCAAAATTGAGTTTAAGATGAAGATTAAAGCCAAGATAAAGATGAAGATTTTAAGATTAAAACTGAAATCCATATTAAAATTGAGATTAAAATGAAGATCAAGATAATTATCAAGAACAAGATTAATGTTAAAATTAAAAATAAGAATAAGATCAATAACAAAAATGATCATAATAAAGATCAAAATTCTCATCATGATTAGATCAATATCAATATCGAAGACCAAGATTACAAATAAGATCAAAATCAAATTTAAGATTAAAATTAAGAAGATGATAATGATGAATATCATAAGATAAAGATTGAAATCTTGATTAAAATCAAGATCAACATCATGATCATGAACAAAATCAATATTAAAATTAAAATTAAAAAATGATAAAGATTAAAAAGTGATCGAAATCAAGACCAACATCCTTATTATTACAAGATCAATATAAATATAAATATTAATATCAATATTGAAAAACAATATTACCAACGAGATCAAAATCGAGTTTAAGATGAAGATTAAAGGCAAGATAAAGATGAAGATTTGAAGATTAAAACAGTAATCTATATTATAATTGAGATTAAAATGAAAATTAAGATAATTATCAAAAACAAGATCAATGTTAAAATTAAGAATAAGAATAAATTAGTAACAAAAAAAGATCATAATCAAGATCAAAATTCTCATCATGATTAGATCAACATCAATATCATTAACAATAATAATATTGAAGAACAAGATTACAAACAAGATCAAAATCTGACTTTAAGATTAATATTAAAAAGAAGATAAAGATAAATATCATAAGATGAAGATTGAAATCTTGATTAAAATCAAGATCAATATCTTGATCATGAACAAAATCAATATTAAAATTAAGATTAAAAAATGATAAAGATTAACAAGTGATCAAAATCAAGATCAACATCCTCATTATTATAAGATCAAGATAAATATTAATATTAATATAAATATTGAAATTCAATATTACCACTGAATTCAAAATTGAGTTCAAGATGAAGATTATAAGCCAAGATAAAGATGAAGATTTTAAGATTAAAACTGAAATTTATATTAAAACTGAGATTAAAATGAAGATCAAGATAATTATCAAGAACAAGATTAATGTTAAATTTAAAAATAAGAATAAGATCAATAACAAAAAAAATCATAATAAAGATCAAAATTCTCAACATGATTAGATCAATATCAATATCGAAGACCAAGATTATAAATAAGATCAAAATCAAGTTTAAGATTAAAATTAAAAAGATGATAAAGATGAATATCATAAGATAAAGATTGAAATCTTGATCAAAATCAAGATCAACATCATGATCATGAACAAAATCAATATTAAAATTAAAACTGAAAAATGATAAAGATTAAAAAGTGATCGAAATCAAGACCAACATCTTTATTATTACAAGATGAATATAAATATAAATATTAATATCAATATTGAAAAATAATATTACCACCGAGATTAAAATCGAGTTTAAGATGAAGATTAAAGAAAAGATAAAGACGAAGATTTGAAGATTAAAACGGTAATCTATATTATAACTAAGATTAAAATGAAGATTAAGATAATTATCAAAAATAAGATCAATGTTAAAATTAAGAATAAGAATAATATTAGTAACAAAAAAAGATCATAATCAAGATTAAAATTCTCATCATGATTAGATCAATATCAATATCAATAACAATATCAATATTGAAGAACAAGATTACAAACAAGATCAAAATCTGACTTTAAGATTAATAATAAAAAGAAGATAAAGATGAATATCATAAGATGAAGATTGAAATCCTGATTAAAATCAAAATCAATATTTTGATCATGAACAAAATCAATATTAAAATTAAGATTAAAAGATGATAAAGATTAACAAGTGATCAAAATCAAGATCAACATCCTCATTATTATAAGATCAAGATAAATATAGATATAAATATAAATATTGAAAATCAATATTACCACTAAGTTCAAAATTGAGTTTAAGATAAAGATTAAAACCAAGATAAAGATGAAGATTTTAAGATTAAAACTGAAATCTATATTAAAACTGAGATTAAAATGAAGATCAAGATAATTATCAAGAACAAGATTAATGTTAAAATTAAAAATAAGAATAAGATCAATAACATAAAAGATCATAATCAAGAGCAAAATTCTCATCATGATTAGATCAATATCAATATCGAAGACCAAGATTACAAATAAGATCAAAATCGAGTTTAAGATTAATATTAAAAAAAAGATAAAGATGAATATCATAAGATAAAGATTGAAATCTTGATTAAAAATCAAGATCAACATCATGATCATGAACAAAATCAATATTAAAATTTAAATTAAAAAAATGATAAAGATTAAAATGTGATCAAAATCAAGACCAACATCCTTATTATTATAAGATTAATATAAATATAAATATTAATATCAATATTGAAAATCAATATTACCACCGAGATCAAAATCGAGTTTAAGATGAAGATTAAAGGCCAAATAAAGATGAATATTTGAAGATTAAAACGGTAATCTATATTATAACTGAGATTAAAATGAAGATTAAGATAATTATCAAAAACAAGATCAATGTTAAAATTAAGAATAAGAATAATATTAGTAACAAAAAATGATCATAATCAAGATCAAAATTCTTATCATGATTAGATCAATATCAATATCAATAACAATATCAATATTGAAGAACAAGATTACAAACAAGATCAAAATTCTACTTTAAGATTAATATTAAAAAAAAGATAAAGATAAATATCATAAGATGAAGATTGAAATCTTGATTAAAATCATGATCAATATCTTGATCATGAACAAAATCAATATTAAAATTAAGATTAAAAAATGATAAAGATTAACAAGTGATCAAAATCAAGATCAACATCCTCATTATTATAAGATCAAGATAAATATAAATATTAATATAAATATTGAAAATCAATATTACCACTAAGTTCAAAATTGAGTTTAAGATGAAGATTAAAGCCAAGATAAAGATGAAGATTTTAAGATTAAAACTGAAATCTGTATTAAAACTGAGATTAAAATGAAGATCAAGATAATTATCAAGAACAAGATTTAAGATTAAAAATAAGAATAAGATCAATAACAAAAAAGATCATAATCAAGATCAAAATTCTCATCATGATTAGATCAATATCAATATTGAATGCCAAGATTACAAATAAAATCAAAATCAAGTTTAAGATTAATTTTAAAAAGAAGATAAAGATGAATATCATAAGATAAAGATTGAAATCTTGATTAAAATCAAGATCAACATCATGATCATGAACAATATCAATATTAAAATTAAAATTGAAAAATGATAAAGATTAAAAAGTGTTCAAAATCAAGACCAACATCTTTATTATTGAAGATCAATATAAATATAAATATTAATATCAATATTGAAAATCAATATTACCACCGAGATCAAAATCGAGTTTAAGATGAAGATTAAAGGCTAGATAAAGATGAAGATTTGAAGATTAAAATAGTAATCTATATTATAACTGAGATTAAAATGAAGATTAAGATAATTATCAAAAACCAGATCAATGTTAAAATTAAGAATAAGAATAATTTTAGTAACAAAAAAAGATCATAATCAAGATAAAAAATCTCATCATGATTAGATCAATTCGAATTAGCAAAAGCAATGTCTCCTTGTATAATATGGATTCCAAACATTCATGATCTTTCTCATTTAATAAATGTCTGGAACCTTGGGTTATTAATTGGTGGAATACCAGGCAATCCCAAACTTTTTTGAATCATATTCATCAATAATAATATCAATATTGAAGAACAAGATTACAAACAAGATCAAAATAGACTTTAATTAATATTAAAAAGAAGATAAAGATGAATATCATAAAATGAAGATTGAAATCTCGATTAAAATCAAGATCAATATCTTGATCATGAACAAAATCAATATTAAAGTTAAGATTAAAAATGATAAAGATTAACAAGTGATCAAAATCAAGATCAACATCTTTTTCTTTTTCTTTTTTTTTTTGCCAAAGGCAACTAAGATTTTTATAAATTGTAAAAGATATGTTACAAGATATGTACAAACTCAAGCATCACCCTCATCCTATGAGCGAAAAAATTTTGACAGAGTTTCCCCTATTTTACATGATCGCATGGATCCTGCTACATCGATAATACTCAGCATACAACAGTAATAACTATAACCCCTCACAGAAGAAACCAACAATAAAGTACAAAACAAGGGCAGCAAAAGCTCAAAGCACACTACAAAACTCATGCGCGATTTCCCAAATGCACATAGAAGTAGGAGGCAGTGCTTGCAGAATTTGTATCATTTGTGCAGGATCTGGTCAGTCTTTTTCTCTCAACAGTTGAGTGATTATTAGTCCCAGCTTTGTCGCCCTTCGCAGCCCATCACGTCAAGCATCTATACAAATTAATCTGCGCAATACCCAATATCAAGTGTGTATGTGAAGAGATATAATGAAGATGAAAAAAGTCCAAGTCCATGCTGAAGATATAGAGCTCCACCAAAACAATCCATAGAATAAGGAAAAAATAGCCCTCTAAAAATCATTTGATGCCTTGTAGAAAAATAGGGAGAGCAGCCACAAGACTAGATAACAGCAATAGTGCATGGGATAAGAACTCATAGGAAAGCATCCAGGCTGGCATCATAATAAGGTTCTCCAAAAACCATTGATAAAATAAGGAAAACCATAACAAGAAAAATAGCAAAAATAAACTCCTGGTAAGAGCCTAACTCGCCACTAAGTCCATCCAAATATTTGAGAAGGCCTGAACATGTGGGTCTAGATTGGCTAGAGGAATATAGCTTTTGAGTTTTGCTTTTACATCCAAGATCAAATTTATAATGAATTCCATTGGTCCTTTATTATGAGTGCCCATAATTTTGTTATTGTTGTATCTTCATATGTAATACAGGGCTCCGGAGAGCATTAGTTTTTTGATGTAGAGCTAAACCTTGTCCACTTGCTGTCCATGTTGACGGGATAATTGCATTAAGGCCCCTTCACATGTATCAGTGTTAAAGGTAATATCGCAACGCCTTGAGATTAAACTTCGGTAATCAGTGAAAACTACACATTTGAGGAATAGATGGTCTATAGTCTTAGGATATGCATTACAGAGCAAGCAGGAAGGGGTTAGCACAATTCCCCAGTCATGAAGGCACAATCCCCCATTGGGAGTTTTATGGCACTGCACCAGAAGTTTATATTTCCATAGCATATTGATTTAATGAGTTCAATTCTACCGGCATAAGAGAGGCTTTTTGATCTCCAGGCAGAGAGGTAACCTGTGATTTTTTCAAGTAATGGTATGCAGTCTCGAGCCTTTATAGGCTTACTTGTGATTGGAATACCGAGATACCGAAAGGGCATAGATCCCTTTTGGATTCCAAGAATGGAAGAGATATGCGATTGAATACTAGAATCCGATGAAGCTGAGAAAAAAATTTGTGATTTTGTCTTGTTTATGTTGAGGCCGGTATTGATATGGAAGTCCTCAAGTACTTTGTTAATGGTTCTGGCTGAGGTGAAAGAAACATCACAAAAAATGATAACATCATCGGCAAATTGGAGGTTTGTAATCCCCAATCTTTTGCAATTCTTGTGTCGAATGAGGTTTCCTTTTTCGAGCTGCTCCGAAAGAAGATCCGAGAGGTGTTGCATGATAAGGATAAAAAGGTACGGCGAGAGAGGGCAGCCCACGAGGTCCATTGAATAACCCCACGAGTTCCATTGAATAACCCAACATCTTCCCCGTTAAGGTTTATTGTGTAGGATGGCGAGGAGACACAGGCCATGATCCTAGACATGAACCCGGCCGGAAAATTATAAGCCTTAAGGAAGTACTCAATGGCCTCCCACCTGACCGAGTCAAAAGCCTTGTGGATATCCAGCTTTATCGCCATACGAGGAGTACTCCGTTTTTCATGAAAGCCACTCAAAATTTCCTGGCATAGCATAATATTCTCCTGGATGGATCTGCCAGGAATAAAAGCGTGCTAGTTTAAGTCAATGAGCTCTGGAAGAACTTTCCGAAGGCGTTGGGCCAAGGTTTTAGCAATAAAGCGGTAAACCATTTGGCAGACAGAGATAGGCCTAAACTCTGCAAAAGAAGATGGATTAGGAATTTTTGGAATAAGAGTGAGAGAAGTAATATTCACCCGCTTAAGCATGCGCCCATGCTTCATAAAATCCATGATTGCCCCAAGAACATCCTCTTTAATGATATCCCAAAAGGATTTAAAAAAAGGAGCATTAAAACCATCGACCATGGGAGCCTTTGAGATATTGGCCTTTTTAACAATATTGACAATGTCCTCAGTCGAAATCTGGGATTCAAGGAAATGAATAGCCGAGGGAGAAAGTGACTTAGTGACGAGGATGTTTAGGAGTAGTGTGTCCATAGAAAGGCCGAGGAGATCTTTGTAATATCTCACTGCTTCCTTAGAGATATTTTCACCAGAAACATAGGTCCCCTCGGAGTCTTTGATAGATGAAATGGAATTCCGGATGCGTCTAGCTTTCATCAAGTTATAGAAATAAGCTGTATTTGAATCCCCCAAGGAAATAAGTTGATCTCTAGAGCGCTGCTTTAGGGTCGATTCCTCCTCAATCCAGAAATCTCTAATTCTTTCTTGGTAATGCTTTTCCAGAGCGCAAAGGGTAGGATCATGGAAATCAGATTGGAGTTGATGCTGAATATCCATTAACCTACTTGTATTCTCTCTTAGGGCGGCTTCCTTTTCTGCCCTGATGTTTTGCGCCCATTTCTTTAGACCCTGTTTGACCTTTGCGAGTTTGTGGCACTGTGTTCAAAATTGAAAATCAAGATAAATATAAGATCCTCATTATTATAAGATCAAGATAAATATAAATATTAATATAAATATTGAAAAACAATATTACCACTGTGTTCAAAATTGAGTTTAAGATGAAGATTAAAGCCAAGATAAAGATGAAGATTTTAAGATTAAAACTAAAATCTATATTAAAACTGAGATTAAAATAAAGATCATGATAATTATCAAGAATAAGATTAATGATAAAATTAAAAATAAGAATAAGATCAATAACAAAAAAAATCATAATCAAACCAAAATTCTCATCATGATTAAATCAAAATCAATATTGAAGACCAAGATTACAAATAAGATCAAAATCGAGTTTAAGATTAATATTAAAAAGAAGATAAAGATGAATATCATAAGATAAATATTGAAATCTTGATTAAAATCAAGATCATGATCATGAACAAAATCAATATTAAAATTAAAATTGAAAAATGATAAAGATTAAAAAGTGATCAAAATCAAGAGCAACATCCTTATTATTACAAGATCAATATAAATATTAATATTAATATCAATATTGAAAATTAATATTACCACCGAGATCAAAATTGAGTTTAAGATGAAGATTAAATGCACGATAAAGATGAAGATTTGAAGATTAAAACGGTAATCTATATTATAACTGAGATTAAAATGAAGATTAAGATAATTATCAAAAACAAGATCAATGTTAAAATTAAGAATAAGAATAATATTAGTAACAAAAAAAGATCATAATCAAGATCAAAATTTTCATCATGATTAGATCAATATCAATATCAATAACAATATCAATATTGAAGAACAAGATTACAAACAAGATCAAAATCGACTTTAAGATTAATATTAAAAAGAAGATAAAGATGAATATCATAAGATGAAGATTGAAATCTTAATTAAAATCAAGATCAATATCATGATCATGAACAAAATCAATATTAAAATTAAGACTAAAAAATGATAAAGATCAAATAGAGATCATAATGATTGGAAGTTACCGCACTCGAGATCTTTTGGGTTGATTGACATATATGAGGCCATCCCACAAGTCCCCATAAAACCGAGCAAAAATGAGGACCGCATTTATTGGAAACTGACTACCCTTGGGAAGTACACTATAAAATCGGCCTACGAGGGGCAATTTCAGGACAATGAGGTGCCTTGGAGAGATGTAGTATGGTTTAAAGGGCGTATTCCGTGTTACTCTTTTACTATGTGGCTTCTTTGTTTGAGAAAGCTGAGTACCCAGGCTAGGCTATATAGTTGGGGGATTATACAGGATCCGATATGTGTGCTATGCAAATCTGCGCCGGAAACCCATAACCACTTTTTTTTCCAATGTACTACCTTAGCTGAATTTTGGGGGCTGATCAAGAGGGGTTGTGGAATCATTAATGATGGGAACACTTGGGAGGGCATGGAAGGACAACTACTACTTCAATGGAAGACTGGGGATGCCAAGAAGAACTGTATTAGAAAACTCTTTATCACAGGGGCTATTTATTATATATGGAGGTATAGGAATGCAATGATTTTCGACTCTCATGATGCGGGCCTTATGGCATACTATAATATCTTGGTTTCCGATGTAAAGACAAAAGTGATGAGCCATTTGCGCTCCCTGGAGCTTGAGCTGAATACTATCGCCTACCTGCAGTTATGGGAGAACTTGGGTTGACATGCATATTGCATCTACTTTTGAACTAGTGCAGGCTGGATTTTCATGTTCTCATTGTTTGTGCTCTTTCTTTTCTCTTGGTGTTCCGGGTCTTCTTTATCTTGATACTTGCTGCTATTCGGTGCATTGGACTGGTAACATTTACTTATGTGGATATGACTGTTGAGCAGGTTGGCGGCGCTCTTCTTCTTTGAGCTTCCTCGGATGGCCACCCTGGATTCATGGGCAGCAAGAGTCTTATAGCTTGTGGTTTTGTATTGCAAATTTGTAAACGTGTTGTTTGGGGCTATTATTGTATGTTGTGTGTTTTGGTATTTTGTGGGAGTGTCTTTTAGTGTTTGTAGCAAGATCCATGCGACTCTGTTTGTAGGGGAAGCTCTGCCGAATTTTTTTCGGATCCTAAGGATGAAGGGTGGGTCACAGTGATTTGTATATATCATGTAAAATACATCTTTTTGGATTATATAAAATCTCTTTCTTGCCTTTTGCAAAAAAAAATGAAGATTAAGATAATTATCAAAAACAAGATCAATGTTAAAATTAAGAATAAGAATAATATTAGTAACAAAAAAAGATCATAATCAAGATCAAAATTCTATCATGATTAGATCAATATCAATATCAATAACAATATCAATATTGAAGAACAAGATTACAAACAAGATCAAAATCGACTTTCAGATTAATATTAAAAAGAAGATAAAGATGAATATCATAAGATGAAGATTGAAATCTTGATTAAAATCAAGATCAATATCATGATCATGAACAAAATCAATATTAAAATTAAGACTAAAAAATGATAAAGATCAAATAGAGATCATAATGATTGGAAGTTACCGCACTCGAGATCTTTTGGGTTGATTGACATATATGAGGCCATCCCACAAGTCCCCATAAACCGAGCCAAAATGAGGACCGCATTTATTGGAAACTGACTACCCTTGGGAAGTACACTATAAAATCGGCCTACGAGGGGCAATTTTAGGACAATGAGGTGCCTTGGAGAGATGTAGTATGGTTTAAAGGGCGTATTCCGTGTTACTCTTTTACTATGTGGCTTCTTTGTTTGAGAAAGCTGAGTACCCAGGCTAGGCTATATAGCTGGGGGATTATACAGGATCCGATATGTGTGCTATGCAAATCTGCACCGGAAACCCATAACCACTTTTTTTTTCCAATGTACTACCTTAGCTGAATTTTGGGGGCTGATCAAGAGGGGTTGTGGATAATGATGGGAACACTTGGGAGGGCATGGAAGGACAACTACTACTTCAATGGAAGACTGGGGATGCCAAGAAGAACTGCATTAGAAAACTCTTTATCACAGTGGCTATTTATTATATATGGAGGTATAGGAATGCAATGATTTTCGACTCTCATGATGTGGGCCTTATGGCATACTATAATATCTTGGTTTCCGATGTAAAGACAAAAGTGATGAGCCATTTGCGCTCCCTGGAGCTTGAGCTGAATACTATCGCCTACCTGCAGTT
>JANTFE010023209.1:40802-57254 GCA_027562315.1 Costus pulverulentus | reverse complement strand
CTTTTTCCACAGTTGCTTATTTCAATTTATTTAAATAGAAATAAGTGTATCATTATAATTGAACACCAAGAGATAAAAGTTATGGCATCAAGATTAGGTCCAATTACCGGACTAGAGGATGGCTATAGCTATAGCCGAATCTCTCGTGGACTAGAGAACTTTAGGGATGACCTTTTAGAGAGCACCAAGGTCGCCCCCGAAGTGACCATCTCCACCCAGAGCAAGAGCGCCAGAGAGAGAGACTCTCTCCCCAGTGGAACGAAGGACAACCAACACGGCAGGAGCAGACCCGACCTGCAGAGAGAGGACAGGGTCAACTAAGACCAATTGCCTGCTTCTTGTGCAAAGGACCCCACAGGATACGCGAGTGTCCGGACCAGCAGCGGGTGAACGCAATTGCATCAATCGTGCATCGGGAGCTAGCTGATAAATCGGCGGTGGTGGACGACGAACCAGTTGAGGCACGCATAGGAGTTGTGCGTATTGCCTCAATGTTCACTGGCAGAACTTCACCGACCCCCGCAGATGCAGAACCGAAGGATGCGATCAGCAAAGGTAATGCCGAGCCGAAGACAAGCTCCAAAGACGCGAAACCTCCACAGGAGGAGAAGGCGTGGAAGCAAATGTTGGAGAAAAAAGCTTCACCGAAGTCTTTAGAGGAGATAGAAGCGGAAGAGAAAGCAACAATCCTTGAGAACCATGAGAAGCTCCAACGCAAGAGGGAACAGATCTGGAAAGAGACCTACGAGGCTAACTGTGCTGAGCAGGAGCGGTGGCTTGCTTCAAGCAAGAGTCGCAGGATGAAAGAGTCAACGACGACAGGCAAGACTCTTCCCTACAAATCCTACTTGGAGCGAGCGCCCGAGCGCTCATGACGGACATCGAGGATGATGTCCAAATTGGACAGGGGAGAATTATTAGGCAATGGACTTCCCGATTCAGCCCAGAGAAAAGTGGGCCTAAACTAAGCCCAAACCCACAAGGAGGAAAGGGAAGCGAACTCCCAAATCTAGACGTGGGAATTCGGTCAATGGATGCAAAATCGGAAGCCTCCGATTTTGACCCGAGAACGGCGGCTTCAGTGCACACGGCGACGCCTTCTTCTCCAAATCTCGCGGGTGACACATTGATTTCAGCAGGCGTCTTCTTCCCGAACCGCGCGAACGCAAGACTCGGACGCAGAGGCGATGCAGCGGCGTCTTCTTCGCACGGACAAGGTGGATGCAGCGGCGCTAAGAGGGGCACAGAAGAAGCGGATGATTTGGCAAGGGGTGGACGAAGCGGCTCGTCCTTCCCCTTTAAAGCTCGAGCAGAGGAAGAGAGTCTTCTACCAACGAGTGGCTTCGACTAGGGGACTGTGAGCGAGGGATCGATCGGCGTGTGAAGAGCGTTGAGCAACGTGAGAGAACTGTAGCCGGCAAGGGAGGGACGGGGGCGTGACCGACAGGGGTTGGTGACAAGGAGAAGTTTTGTAGCTATTGAGATTGGAATCGAAGCTTTCTTCTCCACTTTACTTTTTCCTCTGTTCCTTACTGCGTCAGTGAAAATGTGTGCCCCGGCGACGGCAGCAGCGTTGATCGATAGTTCGAGAGGGCGGAGGGCGAAGTGACGTCTTCCGGCGGGCTCAACGTCTTCGACGACTCCTGCGTTTCCAGGCGACGGACACCGAGCGCAGGCGAGCGATCGGAAACGGAGAAGGAAGACGAACGCTTGGCGTGCGCTTCGAGGCAGATACTCGGTTGGATTTTGACCGAATCCAGAATCCGGCAAATTAGTAGCGGCGAAATTAGGATTTGGGGCCAACGTCACTCTGACGTTAGCGACCCGAATTACATTAGGCGGCGAGCGATTTCGGGCTGGCGATGTCAGCAAGTTCACCGGCAACGTCAACCAGACGGATTTAATTCGAACGACGCGGCTTATTTTAACTTCGGTCAAAATTAAAAAGGTAATTGATTTAGGGTTTCGTTTGATTTTCTGAATTTGGGGTTTAGGGTTTTCCCGTGTGAATTGTATGTTGGGGATTAATTTTGAGCAGGGAAGTTAGGGTTTTCGGATTTGGGGGAGTAAATTAGTCCGGAAACCCTAGCATGTCGCGCATCTGGTATTCCGCCGGATGACCCTAAGACAAGGGTTAAGCACCGGTTTAGGGTCGATCCGACCGGGGCCTGACACCAAGGGCTTGAGTAGCTAGACAAGCCTCCTTTGTGGAACCTTTTTTGATTGAATTAATGTATTGACTTAATAATGTAATATTTCTGCCTCAAATCACAGGCAAGTTAGAAATTTTGGATCTACTAGAAAACTAACTTAAGGGTATGCAGTCGAAGAAGTCAAACAATCATATTAAAGCAACCGAGTAGATACTATTGGCTTCATTATGAGTATGTAAATTACACTATTCGTAAATTAAAAAATTAAGAATGTGGGATAAACGTAAATTCAAAATTTCATGCATCTAGGAAATTTATTTCACATATTTAAGAGCTAAAGAGTTAAGCTAAGGTTATTCTCAAATATTGGAAAAAAATAAATCAATGCAGAATATTCCAACCAAATTGTACCGGACTCAGTAACAACCAAGTCCATAAAAGGACCAATAATTGCATATAACTGCATTTTGTACTAGAAGTAATCTTCCAAATGGTGAGGGACTTGAACAACATGTGACAACGGACAATCAATTGTGATTTCCCTTGTCCCAAATTGTTAGTAATGTGGCTACAATTCTGTCCTCGAGCTAATCGAGTACCAGAGGTTTGTGAGCTAGTTGTAAGAGAACTCAATGTTCTCTACCGCCAAAGTGTTCAAACACTTAAAGTTAGATAGTAATTTTGAATCTCTGATATCTCCACCTTTCCTTCATTCATGCCCCTATAAAAAAGAGTTAGTTCGTCACATGACAAAACGCATTGTTAAACATTATTCTTTTATGATACAACTGACAAAAGTACTAGTTCTACTAATTAAATTCCAACCACATGAGCCACAACTGCTCATTTGACTACTACCCGAAACCAATATAACTAAGACAAAAAAGCAACTCCGACATTATGCACCACACATTTGGGTTCACCACCCAAATATTACTCCGACAAGAACAAGCTTTTCCCAATAGCAAAGGATATTAATGGCAGAATTAAATCACAAAGTAAGAGAGGATCATTGATGTTGCAATCCTTCTACCTAGTGACCACCTCAAACATCCATCATGTTCTTGATATAGATAGCCACTCAAAGTGGTAGTGATGATCTTTGACGTGCACTATTTAATTTAATTGCTCCATTCATGCTGATGTGAATGGGGAAGATCAAGAACAAGGTGGCCACTGTTCTTAAAATCAGCAGGAAGAGGCGCCAATTTTTCTCTATCCAGTGCTATATTGTAGAAAAGCTAGTACATTTTTGGATAGTCCTCTATATCCTTGTGGATTGCTGCCTACATAAACTGTCGGTGATTACTTAACAAGGTTGCTTGTTGAACTCTAGTACATTCCAATTCTACTTCATCTTAGGCTCATCCAACAAAACATTACCAGATGAAGGATTCAAACTAGAGTGATGAGCTACCCATGGTTGGCTCAGGCACTAAGTTGTCACAAAATCAGAGAGAGGGTCTCGTCCACGGTTGCACTCTAGAATGGGAAGGTTTGTGAATCCATTCTAAGAAATAATTCACCGATCTCTTATTCTAGAACTTTCAAACCATGATTTCAATCATCTATCCCTCTCCTAGTCTCCTTCATCCACACCCCATATAAATAGGAATTATTTCCTACATGATAAATTATATGACTGCACAATATTTTCTCTTTAATACAACTAAATCTACTAATTCAAATGCAATCACACACACTCAACAACCGAGTCAGCCACTTCTAAAAAGCAACACAAATATTTCAATAACTACTATATCCTGGACTACACATTTGAGTTCACCTTGACCAATAACGGATACACCGACAGTTTACCTAGAACAGTAAGAAGCTTGTTAATTGAACTTACTTATTTTTAGCATATGCTTGAAGCACATGCCCCTCAAATGCTTGAACAAGCCTGGACAGTGTGCCATCTCTCTCGTAAAATCCCCTAAATTAAGAAAAATAGAAGTCCAAATTATGTAGAGCTCTAAAATCTAGAAAGGAAAAGTTAATAACAGGATGAAACAAATGTTACCACATGCAAAGAGGAATATGGAGACCCCACCACAAATTAAGGATCATCATTTGCATCAAGTATTTCCACAAAAAACCGCATATAAACATGTATATTGAAATAGTCTATCCAAGGCAAACGAGCTAATTCAGTCATATTGAATGAACATAAACAAGTTTTTACTGAGAAATGCTCTGAGCCAGTTCACAAATGCTTTTTCATTTATCACCCTACAATGAAAAGAGCTATAAACGAGCCAAGGTGATTAGGAATTTTTATTTTTAGACTTGTTTGTTTATCAAATTAATCTTAGAATTTGTTCAAGCTTCTTCTTGAATGCCCATTTCATTTACAAACCCCGACTGAAAATTTTTTATTCCAAGCATATGCACGAGATTCACCAGAACCTGATCACGCTTTCAGAATTGCTAAGCTAAAGTCCACCTAATCACCAACAACCTTGCTCCGATGATCAGCAATATCAAAATCTCCATCAAAAATCCCTTTAGACCACACATTCTATAATCAAGATTCAAGATATTCGCTGAATATAACAAAACTGGATAGGTGCAGGAGAAGCGACCATGGAATGCTCTCTTCCGCCCCAATCAGCACGCCGGGTTCGCTGCTAGCTATCTGGTTTTGTTGAATTCGGCATATATATTTTAAATCTTGATTATATAATCTGTGGTGCAAAGCGCTTAAAAAGCGGGGATCCGAGCGGCGATCGGGCGTGAGCGAGGAAAATAGGCGCATCTTCGTCGGGATTTGAAACTCATGCGGATGCACTTGCGTTGGGTCGAAACGCTACGGCCGCCGCTGCTCTTCACATCATTCGTCCGAAGCCTCGCGGCCGCCGCTGCTCCGAAGCCCTAAGTGTGACACCCCAACTCCTCCAGGCCGGGCTAAGTAGGAAGGCTTGGCCCAAAGCCCAAGCCCAGATGCGGCAGCCCACCCGAAGCCGATTTGGAGGAGTCAACATTTGGGTGTTGACCCAAATCAGAAGACGCGAGGCAGCGTCGTCAGCATCTTCTTCGCGGAGCTTCGTCAACGACACAACTTCCGGTAGCTTCGGCCGAGCTTTCCGGAGACGAGTGGGGTGCGGCGAGCTCCAGCGACATCAAGTGAGTCGGTTCCTTCAACAGGCGACGCGGAACCCTCGGATGCAGGGGAGACGAACGTGGCTTGTGAAGGCGGCTCCCTGGCGGTTGAAGCACGCAGACGACGTGGGGCACGTGGACGCCGAGGGCTGTAAGGTGAGTAGCGGTTCCGGACGATTTCTCCAGCGGACGAGGCGGGCGGTTGCATCGCAGCGATCGTGGGCGGAGACGGGTCTTCAACGGGCTGGTGGCGAGCGTGCAGACATGGTCCACGTATGGAAGGTGCGCAAGGGGTGAAGCGACATCTCCCCTTTCCTTAATTCACCAGGAGGGTGATTGTTGCAGGTGTGCGCAAGAGGCGCCACCACAAGGTGTGCGAGTGCTACGAGAGCACCCCACCGGAGGGGTGGGCGGAGAGCATCCCACCGGGGGCTGATGAGTCCCCTCTTCAGTGAGTGCGGTGTGCGGCATCTGAGTTAGTTAGAGATGCCCTCATCGGGGCTGAGGAGCTTCTTTCTAGTGTACGTTGAGGGACGACACTAATGCTGATGGAGAGTAGGACGCCATCGAAGAGTTCTGTGAGGACTTTGTAATCTGGCAGTAGAGGTTGCTGTCAGGTGAGTGTTTGTAACCGGCAACGTGTGTTTGCTGACCGGCGAGGGAGGGACAGGGGCACTGACGACGGGGGTCGTTGGCATAGAGAAAAGACTTTGTAATTCTTTGTGTAGTAAAGAAGCAGATTTCCTTTAACTGTTCCTTGTTTCCAGCAATATTCTTGTATCATTCTAATGGGCTGATAGACGATGGTGAAGAGGCTGAGGGCGAGGCGCGAGGCCCTTTCCCTGCCGGCACATCCTTGTTCTTCAGGTGATGAGTTATGTGTGTACGCATGAAGATGATGGCGCGGTTGAAGGTGACTCAGCCGAGCTTGAGAGGAGCACGAGGCGAGAGAGCACCGGGTCAAAGTTCAACATGGGGTCAAAATTGAGGGTGAAAATTGACTATGGCACACAAACTCATGTTCACCGGAGTAACGGTTCACGGGGTGTGACACTAAGGCTGCTGCTGCTCCGAACCAAGGCAAACAGCGTCACCCTCCGACAGTTCTTGAGGCATTAATAGTCGGCGTCAGAGCCTGGCGCACCACGCCCACACTCGACGACGTCTTTGATGCGACGAGCACAATACGGAGTAGGCGACTAGCGAACGGGCTAGAAGAGACGACCTCGGTGTCACACCCCGCGAATCGTTTTCCGGCAAACCTGTGATTGTGTGTCGAACGTGTCTAATTTTTTTCCTAATTTTAACTAAGTGTTGACCCTCCTTTAATCGAACGCCAGGTAAATTTAATCGCGCGTTCATGTTGTTGTTGCCGTCGTCACGTTCGTGCGAATGCTTCTCCCTTCGCCGGAGAAGACAAGATCCGCCTCAAGGTGTGCCGGCAGGGAAAGGACGATCGCCTCCTCGCCCTCACCCTTGTCGCGGGAAGTTGCTGTGCCGGACGTGGTGAAGAGGAAGAACAGGAACGCGGCAGAAGAACAGAGGAAAGTTCGAATAGGGGAAAATCCTCCTCTATTACACAAATAGATTACAAAAACCCCTCCCTCACAAGCGCTGACGACTCACGCTTGTCGGCGACCACTCCTTGCTCTCCCTCTCGTTGGCGTCGTCTCTCACTACATCGGTTACAAGCTCTCAGCTCTCTCTCTCTCTCTCTCTCTCTCTCTCTCTCTCTCTCTCTCTCTCTCTCTCTCTCTCTCTCTCTCTCTCTCTCACTCTGATCTCACAGATCCTTCGGCGTCGTCTCTCTCTATGCCGGAAACTTTACTTCTGCTTTCTCAAAGCTTGGTGATGGTGGTGGGGTGGTCTCGCCTTCGTCCGCTACACCTTATAGGGAAGGAGAACATCCGCCGCTGCCTTCGCGTAACCCACTCCCCATCTGCTTCAGCACCCACGAACACGTTCACCTTCCCATATTTGGATGATAATGCCCCATGCAGCCACGATCCCCACGCTGACATGTTCCCTCGTCACCCGCGTGTGTCGACGCCACCGCATTCTCCCGCGTTCGAAAGATTCGCCGAAGATGTCGATGTCACGGCTGCTGTGACGCCGAGCTCGATGAGTCAAAATCGGAAGGCGTCCCGCATGTTGATCGAAGGATTTGGGTACGTTTACGGGCTCCTTGTTCGTGTTTGCTGCTTGGGCTTGGGCCGCCACCCAGCCTGGCTGCATTTGGCTCGACCTGGAGGATTTTGGGTGTTACACTCGGACACTACTAGGCTAGAACACTAGAGTGCGTTGATGTGGACACACCGGCCGGCGAGGGGGAGCGAAGGGGCACGACAGCAAATTGTTTTTTTTTCCCAAAGCAAGAATAATAATGGAACAGAAACAGTAAACATGTATATAAATTATAAATTTTTTTTAATTTATGTAATTTATTTTATAAGAAAAGTAAAGAAAATGCCAATTTCCTCTTGTGACAACTGACAACTATCGATATGATGCTCTTTGGTTTAGGATTAAGAGCCCTAATCCGTTCAAGATAATAAAGGAACAACCTTAATATAAGACATGAAATTCATTACGAAATCTAATCATATTTAGTGGTAATGCTACATCGCATGCCATTTTACCAACTCACTGAATTATCTCAAATGGCCCATGATATTAATCAATTCTCACAATTTGTAAATTATCTTATGAAAGCTCAATTCCCATCTATTTTTCCTTTATTCATCGGTCCAAGTGCACATAGTGCTATTATTTGCTTTAGCTACCCTAAAGTGTCTGTGGGGTTGTGTTATCGCTTTTATATGTATTTTGAACACAACGAAGCAGCAACTTTCTACGTATATTCACATCTTCTCATATGTTTTAAATTTTAATTATACATTATCAATATGTCGCGGGTAGTTCGAAGGGTTTGGCACTGCCTGTCGAGCATAGTATAATATTTGGCCAGACTCGGCCCATGGGCCATGTCAAGCACGACAGACAAATTTTAAATATATTTTATTTTATTTATTTTCCATCAAGTATCTTGAAAATTTAAAAATATAAATAAAAAAATATTTTAAATATAAATTTAATATTTTATTATTTTTAATAATAGAAAATTATTAATTTTATAAATTTAA
The DNA here is from genome assembly GCA_027562315.1 of Costus pulverulentus. NCBI lineage: Eukaryota > Viridiplantae > Streptophyta > Magnoliopsida > Zingiberales > Costaceae > Costus > Costus pulverulentus. Next base: position 48,856 of record JANTFE010023209.1, on the reverse strand, counting down.
ACTTAATTCACCCTTATAAATTCCCCTGTCATAGTCTTATTTTTTTTCACACAAAAAGATTCAGTTTTAATTAATTTTTTTAAAATCTCCTAATCTCTTGAGTTTCATTATTTTCTTAATTATGTTATAGGTCGAGCATTAGGTGGAGAGAAAAAAATGATAAATAATATATGATTGAAAATAATTATCATTTTGTTAAATTCACGACACTCGATTTTTCATACATCCATGTTAACTTTCTTTAGTGTTAAATAATAGTAAATCACAATTCCATGTTTTATCAAGTATGTTCACTAAATTATATAAATTAATGTAGGTAGGTACAAGGAAAACATTCTCCATTTTTGATCTCGCAAAACTCCAATTTTTGGCTTCCTCTTACCCCCATTCTCGAGTTTGGAGTCAATAGCTTTTAACTTGATAACAATAACAATGACATTACAATTTTAGGATGAGGCAAAGTAGTGTATGAAAGCCAAATCAAGCTTAAATACACAACTTTGATGGTGTTCTAGTGTCAAGTGAGTTTTTTCCATCAAAGAAAAAGACTAAGATGCAACATGATATGCATAATATGCATAAAAAAGATGAAACATAAAGAACAATATTCTTGCTCGCATATCTTTGATAGTAATTACCTACTTAGTTGGCTGTAGGCAACCACCTTTATCTACTATGGCTCCGTTTGGCATAGCTAAAATTTTTAGCTTATGCTGGCTGAAAAAGTGCTTATTGAAAAAATTAAAAGGTGTATGGATAAATTGTTATACTTGTCATTTTTTTTTAAAAAAAGTACATAATTTTTAAAAGTAAACAAAAATTAAAATTTTTTAAAATGTAAAATTAAAATAATAGTAATAAATAATTTTTAACTTAAAATTAAATTTTATAACAATAATTTAAATAATTTTTATTAAAATAATATAAAAGAAAATATATACGTATTAAAATTAGCTATATTTAATGATATAGAAAATAACAAAACAATAATGTAAAAGAAAATTTTTAAATAATGATAAAAAATAATTCTATATTTAATGATTTGTATTAAAATAGTAATTTAAAAAGTAATTTTATCATCGAAAATATATACGTGCAGACATAAAATGAAAAAAAATTATAGCTAAAAAGTAGCCAAAAATAGCTCTTTTCTAAATTTTTCAAACCCATGCTTAACACAAAAGTAGCATGCTAATCACATTAGCTTTTTAAAAATCTGTTATTTTGACTAGGAAAAATAGCTGGCTAGCTATGCCAAAGAGACCATATATCGGTAGCTTTTTTAAGCTACACTATATAATATATAAATATGAAATTTAATTAAATTAATTTGCTTTAGTCACTTATTAAACTTAAATATAAGAATTTAAGTTTAAGTTAGTTTCAAATCTATGTAAAATAAATATATTATTTTATTTAAATTTTCTAATAAAATCTACTTCATTTTAAATATAAGTATTAATTTGTTTCTAATATCTATGATTAAATCTATTTCAATTTAATCATAGATAAATATATATAATAAATAATCATTTTATTTAGACTTTAGTCATATGATTAAATTTAAATATGAGTATTAATTTATTTCTAATATCTATGTATAATAAATATATTATTTTATTCAAATTTTTTAAATCAATTTAATTTAATTTTATAATAGATGTATTTAAGTCTCCAAGATTTTAATTTTTTTTAAAATAAATAATAAAAATATTATTTATAAATTCAGGCATTATTATTGTAATATGTCATATAATTCTATTTTTTATTTTAAGATTTTCTTAAATTCTTAAAATATTTTTTAAAAACATTTTTCATATTTTTCTTGATTTCTCTTTAATTTGATATTTCTCCATAATTTTTAAATAATTTTATTAACCTTTTTTTTATAATTGTTTTTAAAATTTCTTGATTTTTAATTTTTTTTGATATTTTTAGAATATTTATTTTTTTCCTAAATTTTAGGATCCCGTGACCTGGCCGGCCCGGCCATTAGCCACCTCTAGCCGGACCAGCATGTTCCTTGGACAATAGTTTACCCGCATACGGTCCTCTTCTTTGCTCTAAGCCTTACCCGCAGTTGTCTCTCGCCCAAGCCTTTGTTCTTCTCCGGTGCCGGCCTCCTCCCCTCTTCCCTTCCTTTTCAAACCCTAACAACCAGTCACACAGGCCTCCCTCAAGGCTTACTCTTCCCTCCCTCTAGCTAGTCTCCCGCTGGCTACGACTTCACCCGTCAGTCGTCGACGCTTCTGTCGCTTTAGCGGTGAAGACTAAGGCCACACACAACAAAAGCCGGATGCAATGACGATCTCCTACTCTCGTGCTCTCCTACCCACCTGTGAGGCACCCAGGAGTTGAGCATTCTTATTTGGTACTCTGGACTATATTTTTATGTAGTCGATGTCTTGCCCTGGGCGTTGGCTGAGTGAACATGTTGAGACTCCCCTTTATATATATGATGCATGTGGTTTTCATACATGTCTGTCCATGTTCACGAGTTGGCACCACGACTCAGTCTTGGGGATGAGTCGCGTCGTTTATGACGAATCATGCGTGTCGGAGGTACCTCCACTGTTGGTCATGACACGGCAGCTATGCTGTAGCGAGCATCCTCCACGGTGGGATGTTGTCGCTGGTGCCAGAGCTCCTTGAGAGAGATCGCTCTCCTGCTTGGGGCAGGATGGAGCAGACCGACGCAGTAGCCAGCCTGATGGTGGGATCATTTTGCATCTGCCGGGTGCCTCAAGCAAGTAGGCGTCTGATCCATGGGGGTCGATGGTCGGGCCGTGGGCATGTCCATTAGCTTCAGTGAGAGGGTGAGCGAGCAGAAGCCTTGGCGCACAATAGTGTGCCGGCGGATGCGAGCGAGCCTGGCGCGCGGAAGCGCGGCGGTCACGGACCAAACCTTGGCGTGGGATCGACGACATGAAAGCTAATATTTCAGCCATATGTTGATCGCCAATATTTTTCAGCTAAACTAACTATATGATAAAAATTGTTATATAGAGATGGATGACCTAAATAACAATGCCACTAACGTGGAAATAAATTGTGGATGAACTACGTGTTGGACGAGAAATAGAAGATGGATGATTGGCTCCTCAATGCATTTGGTTCTTCTCTGCTCCCACGTTCTATCTAGTTCTGTCAAATTGGTAACTAATTTGAGCATGGTCTAGTGGAACCAAAATTTCAAACCTTGGTGAGGGCTTAAGATTGGAAGAATATATGTATTATTATTGTGGGAGCAGAAGAAGCTCATGACTCACCATCATAGCTTGTCGCTCGTCCGCCCCCTTGCTCCTATAACTCACCATCATAGGAGCAGAATGAGTGGTGTCCTCCTCCTTCTCTTTCTTCTCCTTCTTTCTTCTTTGTTCTTCTTCTTTCTTCCACTTCGTTCCACTACAGGTCCATAAATTAGCCCCTGCTCAGACCAGTACAAATTAACTGCACTACCTAATATAGGTTGTTTTTCAAATACTAGCCCCCACCAATTGTCACCTTTGTGTTGAGGTCCTAAAATAGATAGCATGAAAAAAAGAGTTACAAAACAATTGGAAGCTTTTGTATAGGCACATGAGAAAAAAAGTTAATGGGAAATTAGGTTTGTAGATAATACTATAAAGAACAAGATGGGTATTAACATACACATACATGATTTCTTAATCATGATACATACACAGTACCATAATTAAGATTTAAATAAAAAAACGGATAGATAGATAGATATTTAGATAGAAAGATAGATATTTTAAAAACAGATAGATAAATAGATAGATAAATAGGTACATAGAAACACAAACATGATTCCTTAATCATGGTACATACACAACACCGGGATTAAAGTTTCAAAAAATAAACACATACACAGCAATATGATTAAGGTTTAACAAAACAAACACATACACATACACACAACACCATGATTAAGGGTTCAAAAAATAAATAGATAGGTTGATAGATAGATTTTTTTAAAACATAGATAGATAGATATATAGAAACACATACATGATTTCTTAATCATGGTACATACACAGCACCATAATTAAGGTTTAAAAAAACAAACACGTATACATACACACAGTACCATGATTAAGGTTTAAAAAAATCAACACAAACATGATTAAGGTTTAAAAAAATAAAAACAAGCAGATACATAACAAACACATACATGATTAAGGTTTAAAACAAACACATATACATACACAACACTATGATTATGGTTTAAAAAAACAAACACATACATGATTAAGATTTAAAAAAACAAACACATACACATACATGATTTCTTAATCATGGTACATACACAGCACCATGATTAAGGTTTAAACAAACAAACAGATGGATAGATAGATATTTTAAAAACAGATAGATGAATAGATAAAAAAACATACTTGATTTCTTAATCATGGTACAAACACAACACCATGATTAAGATTTAAAAAAACAAACATATACACATATACACAGCAGATTAAGTTTTAAAAAACAAACACATACATGATTAAGGTTTAAAAAAAACAAACACATACACATACACAACAAACGTATACATGATTAAGGTTTAAAAAATCAAACACATACACATACACGATACCATTACTAAGAATACATAAATAGATAAATATTTTAAAAATAGACAGATAAATAGAAACACATACATGATTCCTTAAAACATGGTACATAAACAAACACTATGATTAAGGTTAAAAAAATAAACACATACACATACACACAGCACCATGATTAAGATTTAAAAAAATAAACACATACATGTTCAATGTTTAAAAAAACAAACCCATACACAAACACAACAAACATACTTGATTAAGGTTTAAAAAAACAAACGCATACACATACACAACACTATAAATAGGGACTAAAAAACAAACGCATACATGATTAAGGTTTTAAAAAATAAACACATACACATACATGATTTCTTAATCATGATACGTACACAGCACCATGATTAAGATTTAAACAAACAAACAGATAGATAGATAGATATTTAGATAGAAAGATAGATATTTTAAAAACAGATAGATAGATAGATAGATATATAGATAGATAGATATATAAGTAGATAGAAACACAAACATGATTTCTTAATCATGGTACATACACAACACCATGATTAAGGTTTCAAAAAACAAACACATACACAATAACATGATTAAGGTTTAACAAAACAAACACATACACATACACACAGCACCATGATTAAGGTTTTAAAAAATAACTTACAAATACATAGATAGATAGATAGCACCATGATTAAAGTTTAAAAAAACAATAAACAAATAGATAGATAGATAGATAGATAGATAGATATAAAGCACCATGATTAAGGTTTAAAAAAGTAACAAAAAAATAGATAGATAGATAGACAGATATAACAAACAAATAGATAGATAGCACCATGAGATATAGATAGATAGATAGATAGCACCATGATTAAGGTTTAAAAAAACAACAAACAAATAGATAGATAAGGTTAAAAAAACAAAAATAGATCGATAGATAGGACCATAATTAAGGTATAAAAAACAACAATAGATGGATAGAAAGATATAACCATGATTAAGGTTTAAAAAAACAACAATAGATAGATAGATAGCACCACAATTAAGGTTTAAAAAAACAACAATAATTAGATAGATAACACCATGATTAAGGTTTACAAAAATAACAAACAAATAGATAGATAGATAGATAAATAGATAGATAGATAGTACCAAGATTAAGGTTTAAAAAAACAACAATAGATAGATAGATAGCACCATAATTAAGGTTTAAAAAAATAACAAATAGATAGATAGATAGATAGATAGATAGCACTATGATTAAGGTTTAAAAAAACAACAATTGATAGATAGATAGCACTATGATTTTAAGGTTTTAAAAAACACATAGATAAGATTTAAAAAAACAAACACATACACATACAGAGCACCATGATTAAGGTTTAAATAGATAGATAGAGAGATAGATAAATAGAAAGATATATTAATAGATAGCACCATGAGATATAGATAGATAGATAGATAAATAGCACCATGATTAAGGTTTACAAAAACAACAAACAAATAGATAGATAGATAGATAGCACCACGATTTTAAGGTTTTAAAAAGCACATAGATAAGATTTTAAAAAACAAACACATACACATATAAAGCACCATGATTAAGTTTTTAAAAAACAAACACAAACATGATCAAGGTTTAAAAAAACACATACACATACACAATACCATAATTAAGGTTTAAAAATAGATAGATAGATAGATAGCACCATGATTAAGGTTTAAAAAAACACATACATGTTTAATACATGATGAAGGTTTAAAAAAACAAACAGACAGATAGATAACACCATGATTTTAAGGTTTAAAAAAACCCATACATGATTAATACATATCTATAGATAGATAGATAATACCATGATTAAGGTTTAAAGAAAATAAACACATACACAGATGATTAAGGTTTAAAAAAACAAACACATACAAAAACAGATAGATAGATAGATAGATAGATAGATAGCACATACATGATTTCTTAATTATGGTACATACATAGAACCATGATTAAGATTTAAACAAACAAACAGATAGATATATAGATATTTAAAAAACAGATAAATAGATAGATAGATAGATAGATAGATAGAAATACATACATGATTTCTTAATCATGGTACATACACAGCACCATGATTAAGGTTTAAAAAAACAATCACATATACATACACATAGCACCAAGATTAAGGTTTAAAAAAACAAACACAAAGATTATTAAGGTTTAAAAAAAACAAACACATGCACATACACAACAAACACACACATGATTAAAGTTTTAAAAAACAAACACATAAACATACACAGCACCATGATTAAAGATAGATAAATAGATAGATACATCAAAACACGTACATGATTTCTTAATCATGGTACATAGACAACACCATGATTAAAGTTAAAAATAAAAACACATACACATACACACTGCACCATGATTTAGGTTTAAAAAAATAAACACATACATGATTAATGTTTAAAAAAACAAACACATACACATAAACAACAAACACATACATGATTAAGGTTTAAAAAATCAAATGCATACACATACAGAGCACTATGATTAAGGTTTTAAAAAAGAAACACATACGCATACACAGAACCATAATTAAACTTTTTAAAAAATAAACACATAAAAGATTAAAGGTTAAAAAACAAACATATACACATACATGATTTCTTAATCACAGTACGTACATAGCACCATGATTAAGGTTTTAAAAAAAAACACAAACACATACACAACAACATGATTAAGATTTAAAAAAATAAATAAATACCCATACACAGAACCATGATTAAGGTTCAAAAAAATAAACACATACATGATTAAGGGTTAAAAAAACAAACACATACACATACATAATTTCTTAATTATGGTATATACACTGCACCATGATTAAGGTTTAAAAAATCAAACAGATAGATAGATAGATAAATGGATAGATATTTTAAAAATAGATAGATACATAGATACATAGAAACAAATACATCATTTCTTAATCATGGTAAAAACACAACACCATGATTAAGGTTTAAAAAAATAAATACATACACATACACACAGCACCAAGATTAAGGTATAAAAAAACAAACACATACATAATTAAGGTTAAAAAAACAAACGCATACACATACACAACAAACACATACTTGATTAAGGTTTAAAACAAACACATACACATACACAAACAAGTGATTAAAATAAACTAAATGTGAATACTTTACTGAAGGTAGAGTTAGTTTTCAAATATTAATAAAGTGAATTTTTAATAAAAAGAAAAAAAACATTGCAAAATATTGATGACATGCAAATAAACTGCAAAAGAAAGCACTGACCAATAAGTTGGAAGGCTACTGGTCATCTAAGAGCAGTAGGATCCTCGGAATCTCTCTCATTCAAGTCATACAATAGGCCAGGAAGTCTTGATGACTGGTTTCAAACATCAGCATTCCATTGTCTTGCAA
>JANTFE010023209.1:4963-15899 GCA_027562315.1 Costus pulverulentus | reverse complement strand
ATATATATGTATATATGTCTTTTTTTTTCTATATCGCCCACATGATTAAAGATTTAATTAAGTTTATATGAGAAAAACAGGAAAGCTGATTTTATTGAACTTCCATTCTAAAGTTTAATCATCATTAGTATACCTTTTTTGGGGTGCATTTCATCTTGTTTTGTGTTTTACAGGAATCTTAGGTTTAATTAAACAAGCCGGTTTAATTTACTTTTAGATGCCTATTCAACGTGTATCTGATTTTATTTACTTTTGGATGCCTATGCAACGTGTATCATGGTGTGTTTGTTTTTATCTATCTATCTATCTATCCTTAATCATGGTGTGTATGTTTTTATCTATCTATCTATTTATTTTTTTAAACCTTAATCATGGTGTATTTGTTTTTATCTATCCATCCATCTATCTATCTAATTGTTTTTTTAAACCTTAATCATGGTGTATTTGCTTTTTCAAACTTTAATCATGGTGTGTTTGTTTTTATCTATCTATCTATCTATCTGTTTTTTTTTAACCTTAATCATGACGTGTTTGTTTTTATCTATTTTTCTATCTATCTATCTAATTGTTTTTTTAAACCTTAATCATGGTGCTATCTATCTATCTATCTATTTATCTATCTTGCTATCTATTTATCTATCTATCTAGTTGTTTTTTTAAACCTTAATGATGATGCTGTGTATAATTATTTTTTTAAACCTTAATCATGGTGCGTTTGTTTTTATTTGTTTTTATCTATCTATCTATCTGTTTTTTTAAACTTTAATCATGGTGTGTTTGTTTTTATCTATCTATCTAATTATTTTTTTAAACCTTAATCATGGTGCTATCTATCTATCTATCTACTATCTATCTATTTATTTAGTTATTTTTTTAAACCTTAATCATGGTGCTGTATCTATCTATCTATTTAGTTATTTTTTTTAACCTTAATCATGGTGCTGTGTATAATTGCTTTTGTAAACCTTAATAATGTTGTGTTTGTTTAAACCTTAATTAAAGTGTTGTGTATAATTATTTTTTTAAACCTTTATCATGGTGTGTTTGTTTTTATCTATCTATCTGTTTTTTAAACCTTAATCATGGTGTGTTTGTTTTTATCTATCTATCCTTAATCATGGTGTGTTTGTTTTTATTTATACATCTATCTATCTAATTGTTTTTTAAACCTTAATCATGGTGCTAGCTTGCTATCTATCTATATATCTATCTGTCTAGTTATTTTTCGAAACCCTAATCATGGTGCTGTGTACAATTGTTTTTTTAAACCTTAATCATGATGTGTTTGTTTTTATCTATCTATCTATCTATCTATCCTTAATCATTGTGTGTTTGTTTTTATCTATCTATCTATCTATCTATCTAAGAAATCTATTTTTAATTCTTAATCATGGCGCTAGAATGTACCATGATTAAGAAATCATGTATGTGTTTCTTTCTATCTATCTGTTTGTTTTTTTAAATCTTAATTATGTATGTGTTTGTTTTTTTAAACCTTATTCATGGTGCTGTGTATGTAGCATGATTAAAAAATCATCTCTGTGTTTGTTTTTCTAAACCTTAATCATGGTGCTGTGTATGTGTATGTGTTTGTTTTTTTAAAACATAATCATGTTTGTGTTTGTTTTTTTAAACCTTAATCTTGGTGCTATCTATCTATCTATATGTGTTTGTCTTTTTAAACCTTAATGATGGTATTTATCTGTCTATCTCTCTATCATGTATGCGTTTGTTTTTTTAAACCTTAATCATGGTTCTGTGTATGGGTATTTATTTATTTTTTTAAATCTTAATCATGTTGTGTATGTATTTGTGTTTGTTTTTTTAAACCTTAATCATGGTGCTGTGTACGTACTGTGATTAAGAAATCATGTATGTCTATATGTTGTTTTTTTAACCCTTAATCTTTTATGTGTTTATTTTTTTAAACCTTAATCATGGTTCTGTGTATGCGTATGTGTTTCTTTTTTTAAACCTTAATCATTGTGCTCTGTATGTGTATGTGTTTGATTTTTTAAACCTTAATCATGTATGTGTTTGTTGTTTGTGTATGTGTTTGTTTTTTTAAACATTAATCATGTATGTGTTTATTTTTTTAAATCTTAATCATGGTGCAGTGTGTATGTGTATGTTTTTATTTTTTTAACTTTAATCATGGTGCGGTGTATGTACCATGATTAAGAAATCATGTACGTGTTTTTATGTATCTATCTATTTTTAAAATATCTATCTATTTATCTATCTTTAATCATGGTGCTGTGTATGTTTATGTGTTTGTTTTTTCTAAAATTTAATCATGTGTGTTTGTTCTTTTATCCCTTAATCATGTATGTGTATGTGTTTGTTTTTTAAATCCTTAATCATGTATGTGTGTGTGTTTGTTTTTTTATCCCTTAATCATGTATGTGTTTGTTTTTTTAAACCTTAATCATCGTTCCGTGTATGTGTATGTGTTTATTTTTTAAATCAATAATCATAGTGCTCTATATGTGTATGTGTTTGTTTTTTTAAACCTTAATTTTGTATATGTATGTGTTTGTTTTTTTAAACATTAATCATGTATGTGTTTATCTTTTTAAACCTTAATCATGATGCTGTGTGTATGCGTGTTTATTTTTTTAACTTTTATCATGGTGTTGTGTATGTACCATCATTAATAAATCATGCACGTGTTTCTATCTATCAATTTTTAAAATTTCTATCTATTTATTTTTAAAATATCTATCCATCTATCTATCCTTAATCCTAGTGCTTTGTATGTGTATGTGTTTGTTTTTTTAAACCATAATCGTGTATTCGTTTGTAGTGTATGTGTATGTGTTTGTTTTTTTTAAAACTTAATAATGTATGTGTTTGTTTTTTTAAACCTTAATCATGGTGCTGTGTGTATGTGTTTGATTTTTTTAACATTAATCATGACGCTGTGTATGTACCATGATTAAGAAATCATGTATGTGTTTATATCTATCTATTTATCTGTTTTTAAAATATCTATCTATCTGTTTGTTTGTTTAAATCTTAATGATGGTGCTGTTTAAATATTAATCATGATACTGTGTATTTACCATGATTTAGAAATCATGTATGTGCATATGTTTGTTTTTTTAAATATTGATCATGTATGTTTTTGTTTTTTTAAACTTAATCATAGCGCTGTGTATGTGCATGTGTTTTTTTAAACCTTAATCTTGTATGTGTTTGTTGTGTATGTGCATGGGTTTGTTTTTTTGAACATTAATCTTGTATGTGCTTGTTTTTTTAAACCTTAATCATTGTGCTGTGTGTATGTGTGTTTGTTTTTTTTAACCTTAATCCTGATGCTGTGTATGTGCTGTGTATGTACCATGATTAAGAAATCATGTATGTGTTTCTATCTTTCTATCTATCTATTTTTAAAATATCTATCTATCCTTAATCATGGTGCTGTGTTTGTGTATGTGTTTATTTTTTTAAACTTTAATCATGTGTCCGTTTGTTGTGTATGTGTATATGTTTATTTTTTTAAAGCTTAATGATGTATGTGTTTATTTTTTTAAACCTTAAACATGGTGTGTGGGTATGTGTTTGTTTTTTTAAACCTTAATCATGGTGTTATGTGTGTACCATGCTTAAGAACTCATATATGTGTTTTTATCTATCTAACTATCTGTTTTTAAAATATCTATCTATCCGTTTGTTTATTTAAACCTTAATCACGATGGTGTGTATGTACCATGATTAAGAATTCATGTATATGTATGTGTTTATTTTTTTATATCTTAATAATGTATGTGTTTGTTTTTTAAAACTTTAATCATAATGCTGTGTATGTGTGTGTGTTTGTTTTAAACCATAATCATGTATCTATTTGTTGTGTATGTGTATTTACCATGATTAAGAAATCATGTACGTCTTTCTTTCTATCTATCTATATATCTATTTTTAAAATATCAATCAATCTATCTATCCTTCCTTAATAATGTTGCTGTGTATGTGTACGGGTATATTTTTTAAACCTTAATCATGGTGCTATTTATGTACCATGATTAAGAAATCATGTTTGTGTTTCTATCTATCTATCTGTTTTTAGAATATCTATCTTTCTATCTATCTATCTATCTATCTATCTATCTATCTATCTATCTGTTTGTTTTTTTAAACCTTAATCATGGTGCTGTGTATGTACCATGATTAAGAAGTCATGTTTGTTTGTTTATTTAAACTTTAATCATAGTGCTGTGTATGTGTATGTGTTTGTTTTAAACCTTATTCATGTATGTGTTTGTTGTGTATGTGTATGCGTTTGTTTTTTTTAACCTTAATTATGTATGTGTTTGTTTTTTTATACCTTAATCTTGGTGCTGTGTGTATGTGTATGTGTTTGTTTTTTTAAACCTTAATCATGGTGCTGTGTTTGTACCATGATTAAGAAATCATGTATGTGTTTCTATGTATCTATGTATTTATCTATTTTTAAAATATCTATCGATTTATCTATCTATCTATCTGTTTGTTTTTTTAAACCTTAATCATGGTGCTCTGTATGTACCATGATTATGAAATCATGTATATGTTTTTATATCTCTATCTGTCTATCTATCTGTTTTTAAAATATCTATCTATCTATCTGTTTGTTTATCTATCTGTTTGTTTGTTTAAACCTTAATCATGGTGCTGTGTATGTACCATGATTAAGAAATCATGTATATGTATGTGTTTGTTCTTAATCATGTATGTGTTTATTTTTTTAAATCTTAATCATGGATGTATTTATTTTTTTAAACCATAATCATAGTGCTGTGGATGTGTATGTCTTTGTTTTAAACCTTAATCATAAATATGTATGTGTTTGTTTTTTTAAACCTTAATCATGTATGTGTTTATTTTTTTAAACCTTAATCATGGTGCTGTGTGCATGCATATGTGTTTGTTTTTTTAAACCTTAATCATGGTGCTGTGTATGTACCATGATTAAGAAATTATGTATGCGTTTCTATCTATCTATCTTTTTATATTTAAAATATCTATCTATCTATCTGTTTGTTTTCTTAAACATTAATCATGGTTCTGTGTATGTACCATGATTAAGAAATCATGTATGTGTATGTGTTTATTTTGTTAATCTTTAATCATGTATTTGTTTGTTTTTTTAAACCTTAATCATGGTTCTGTGTATATGTATGTGTTTGTTTTTTTAGACCTTAATCATGGTGCTGTGTATGTGTTTTTTTTTAAACCTTATTTATGGTTCTGGGTATATGTATGTGTTTATTCTTTTAAACCTTAATCATAGTGCTGTGTATCTACATGTGTTTGGTTTTTTAAATGTTAATCATGTATGTGTTTGTTGTCTATGTGTATGTGTTCATTTTTTTAAACATTAGTCATGTATGTGTTTATTTTTTAAAACCTTAATCATGGTGCTGTGTATATGTGTATGTGTTTGTTTTTTTAACCTTAATCATGGTGCTGTGCATGTACCATGATTGAGAGATCATATATTTGTGTCTATCTATCTATCTATCTATCCTTAATCATGGTGCTGTGTATGTGTGTGTTTGTTTTTTTAAACCTTAATCATGTATGCGTTTGTTGTGTATGTGTATGTGTTTGTTTTTGTTAACCTTAATAATGTATGTGTTTGTTTTTTTAAACCTTAATTATGGTGCTGTGTGTATGTGTATGTACCATGATTAAGAAATCTTGTATGTGTTTCTATCTATCTATCTATCTGTTTTTAAAATATCTAACTATTTATCTGTTTGTTTAAACATTAATCATGGTGCTATGTATGTACCATGATTAAGAAATCATGTATGTGTATGTGTTTATTTTTTTAAATATTAATCATATATGTGTTTATTTTTTTAAACCTTAATCATAGTGCTGTGTATGCATATGTGTTTGTTTTAAACCCTAATCATGTAAATGTATGTGTTTGTTTTTTTAAACCTTAATCATGGTGTTGTGTGTATATGTATGTGTTTGTTTTCTTAAACCTTAATCATAGTGGTACATGATTAAGAAATCATGTTTGTGTTTCTATCTATCTACATCTATCTATCTGTTTTTAAAATCTAAATATCTATCTATCTGTTTGTTTGTTTAAACCTTAATCATGGTGCTGTGTATATATCATGATTAAGAAATCATGTATGTGTAAGTGTTTATTTTTTTATACCTTAATTATATATGTGTTTGTTTTTTTAAACCTTAATTATAGCACTGTGTATGTGTATGTGTATGTGTTTCTTTTTTTGAACCTTAATCTTGTATGAGTTTATTTTTTTAAACCTTATTTATAGTGCTGTTTGTGTGTTTGTGTTTGTTTTTTTAATCCTTAATTATGTATGTGTTTGTTGTGTATATGTATGTGTTTATTTTTTTAAACATTAATCATGTATGCGTTTTTTTTAAACCTTAATCAAGGTGTTGCGTGTATGTGTATTTGTTTGTTTTTTTAACCTTAATCATGGTGCTGCATATGTACCATGATTAAGAAATCATATATGTGTTTCTATCTATCTATCTATCCTTAATCATTGTGCTGTGTATGTATATGTGTTTGTTTTTTTAAACCTTAATCATGTGTGCGTTTGTTGTGTATGAGTATGTGTTTATTTTTTTAAACCTTAATAATATGTGTTTATTTTTTTAAACCTTTATCATGGTGCTGTGTATATATATGTGTTTATTTTTTTAAACCTTAATCTTTCCATCTGTCCACTGTCGCCCACTACTTTCATCCTTAGTACGGCTATTAATGCATGTCAAATACATAGCATAATAATACTAATCAACCTTCTCTGCTCTATTTTTTTAGGTAATTGTAATAGTATGGTTTTAGAGAAAAATAATGGATTATGCTCTCACTTAATATTAGAGAATTTTTTTGATAAATTAAATGGTATAAATCTTGATTATGTAAATAGAGTATCATAGCTAATGGCATGTCCTAGCTATTGGTTGAGCATTGAGAAGCAATGTTGAAATGTTGATATTCCTTTAGTGATATGTGAATTTGTAAGAATTAAGCAAAATGAAGAAGATGAAAATTAATTGTGATCTAATTTTTTACACTTTAAGCCATTAATACATAAAAGCTCAAATGATTTTATTAATTGAGTTAAGTTAATTGACAAGATCAAATGCACAAGGAAGATCAACCACAAGATACTAACTTGAGACATAATCATGTAAAATATTAGCGTATCATTTTATATATCATTTAATTTTTAAAATAGCAATTTTGTAAAATGAAAAATATTGACAAGTTTATTCTTTTGAATATGAAAAATATTGAAAAACCTTAAATTATTAAACATTATGATTAAATATTGTTACTTGGAAGTTTATGTTAATATCGGAGGAGTTTCAAATTTATACTCATATTTATTGGGTTTATGATTGTTAATTTATTGCATATTATATACAATTATGATTTATTTGGTTGTTGGTTTGTTTTGATACTAGTTAGATTTAGAAGGGGGATTGTATACTACTATATTATTTGAGTTTTCATCACATGTAAGGTTATTCCCATACAATGTTTATCACTTGTTGCTCCAATTTACCTTGAGATAGGGCTCGTAGTTGTATGCAAAGTCAGAATTTTTGCTGTGGTAGCCATATGTTTGGACTAATATTTATCACTTGCAAGATAGTATCTTTATATATTTATAAAAAATATTCCCACTGAAGGGAGATGCAGCATCTTGCCACCTTCAATTCAAGCCTATGACCTGCTTTATGTAGACTTGTAGACTTAATGGAGGTTCGCATGTGGTTTATGGTGGTGTGAGAGCGTGTAGCCTGCTTTAAGCATGCAACTGCGATGCTACTTTGTAATTTAAACTTTGGTCACTTGAGTGTCAAAGGATTACGATGGAAGCTACTATTGTTCTTTTACAATAATAATAAATGGAGAATCAATAGGCAAGTGACTTGGATTTGTTGTGTTCAACTTTTTAGAGAGACATTCCAATCCTTTTTTGTTGCAACCCCTATAGAGAAGAGGGAAGCTCTTATCAGAGCTCCCACATTTTCTTACACGCTTCTACTAAATCTCTATTATCTAAGATTAATGCTTTGTCTAATGTACATAAATCATGAACTGTTACTCTTTGTGGAAGGTTAAAAACTTTAGATGGGCAGGGTTGTTTTTGGTTTTTTGTCTAATTTGTATGGAACTAAAGCACTAGAAAATATAGGAATTTTAAGTACACTTTTTTCCCAGACCTTAGCCCCTACCTCACACGCACAAAAATATATCTTTGGACTTCTCTCCTCAAAATTTATAATATCTTTTGCGCATATATAGACTTTCTTATTATTACAATAAGCTTGTTTTTAAGTGTAGAAGGAATTTTATTAAAGGCCATCAGGTTGAACCTTGATTGAAGAGCAAAATCTTATGACATCTTATTTCTCGCTAATTTCTGTAAAACATCTTGGCACAAATCTAGAACTTCTTGTTCTCCTTACCCACTAAGCATTATATATCTACAAATAAAAGAGTTTTCTCATCCCTTCTCCTTGTGAATAAAGGTATGCCTAAAAGCCACGTTGAGAAATAAATCTTTGTGTTATATTAGTAGTTATATAATTTGATATAAATCTTTGTGTTATATTAGTAGTTATATAATTTGATAGTCTTATGGTCTGTTAATTGGTTTCTTAATGGTTAAGTTTTTTTCTTGTCCTCATAGTCTGTTTGTCTATTTGGTTGTTTTCTTCATAAATTTTATTTTTGTTATTGGATGAGATGGATAAATTGTAAAACATATATGTATTTACTTGCTGTAAAAGAAGCTTCCAATAGGATCGATTGCAAGTATCACTTACAAGCACTTTTCTTTGTCAGCTATACTATATGGCTCTTCTAATGGAAATTGTTGTGAGGTTATTACTAGCACTTGCCACATTGCTACAAGTATCACTTACAAGCACTTTTCTTTGTCAGCTAAACTATATGGCTCTTCTAATGGAAATTGTTGTGAGGTTATTACTAGCACTTGCCACATTGCTACAAATGAAAATATGTTGTTTCTTCGAGTTGCTGGGATTTATGAGGAAGGGTCTGTATCATACCTTTTATCTTTCACATTCAACATACATTTAAGCTTTTAATTTCTTAATATGTCCTAGTACTTTTTTATAGTGACTACATTTGGCACGGATCCTCGCATAAAATAATATGATATATCTTTTTTTATTATTTGTGGTGTAACTAAGTTAATATTCTATCTCCTACTGTGTCTTTTAAAATGGAAGAGAACCAAGAATGTAGGTGGGCTCCAATCTATTGGTAGGCAGTCAAAATTCAACCTTGCTGCTGATCCTACTTTTCCAATTGTCATAATTGGCCCTGGGACTGGGCTGGCACCATTCAGGGGTTTTTTACAGGTTTAAAATCTTTGCAGAGTCATTTTTATTCTTCCATGATTGAAATATCCTTTGGAGGTGATGAAATTATTAATATTAGTATTGCTACTTCTTGGAATGGTAGGTTTTGAAGGAGTCTAGAGCTCAACTTGGTCTTCTCTTCTTTGGAAGTAGAAATCACAAAATGGTAGGCTATGCACCATTTATTTAGTAGTCTGGCCATTCTTATTTATGTATTTCTGTTATTATGTTTGAACAAGGATATGTTTGGGGACTATTTGATTTATAATAATTCTTCTTGGTGACTGTATTATTGTGTTGGCGAGGGAGGTAAACATATATTTCTTTTTCTTGGTTAGTAAACTTGTGGTTCTTCTATTTATTTCTTGTCCTCCTACGGAGTTCCCTTCAAACTTAGAATTTCTTTTTGCAAATGTGGAATATATGAATTATTATTGGTGTTCTTACTTGTTTATCTTTATATTGCTTTGAGATATTCTTTGAAATCTTTTATTCCTAATAGGTTGTATCATGAACAATCTAAAATGAAGCATAAGACAATTGTTTAATTATGGAAAAAAAAAATCAAATTTATGATATTACTATAGTTTCAATTATGATATTATTGCTATTCTTAATATTGAAACTACAGCTCTACTTTTTTGATGACTGAACTTTTGATTTTTCTTTCAGTAATTTTTATCTAGATACTCAATCCATTGACACAATCTATTTATTTCTTGTCCTCCTATAGAGTACTCTTCAAACTTAGATTTTTTTTTTTTGCAAAACTAATACGAGGTGCTAAATTCAAACTTGCACTTATTCAAATTCTGCGTTCATATGACTGTTATGCTTTTCATGCATGTGGATGTATCATCTTTCCTTGAAAGTGGAAAACCTGTAGGCTAGGAAGGCGGGAAAGATCTATTTCAACTTTTAGTTGTACTTTCTCAAAAATGAATAAGTTGTGTTTTGAGCAATTTACCCCTAAAATAATAGTGCGGCGTACTAAGTTATTTAATAATAAATTTTATTTTTGTAAATGGTTTGGTTTGGTACATTGGTTTGGTTTGGGTTTTAAAACATAGGTCACTAACAAACAAATCAACACACCACCAAATTTAGGGATAGATTAACAAGGTTCTTAGTCCTACCGGTTTTGTATTTTGTATACCCTGATTCTTTTCTTATAGATTAGTGGGTCTAAGTACCTATTTATTTGTTTAGTTGTTACTGTGTACTTGGTTCTTTTGGTTTTGCACTGAAATAATAGAAATATCATGTTTTAGTTTGTATCAGTAGTTTTTGACTTTTTTGGAATTGTGTAGCTTTAATATGGATATTAAAGCACAGAGATGTGTTTTATGGGTGGTGGTTCAAGTTAAATAATTATATATATAACTTCCTAATCTATTAAGTGGAGTCTAATCCCATCAAACTGATGTTTATTCTAGTCCCTTTTAAAGATTCATCATATTCCACAATGCCATATTAGCATGCCATACAAAAATATGGAGAATAAATTCTAGTTTTCAAAGTTAAATGATCTTTTACTTATTGCGGTGCTAAA
>JANTFE010023208.1:54325-86231 GCA_027562315.1 Costus pulverulentus | reverse complement strand
AACCTGAATAACAACCATTGCCTTTATAAACTTATACATAGTTTATACATGATACTGAAATCATCCCAAAGGCCTCAAACATTAGCCTTAAGGGCATACCCCAACAACTATTTCGTTGAGTTTAATATTATCTTGATGATTTTGCTCATGTGATAATTGTACTTAGACTCTCTATAAGTTCATGTTGCTAATTATGTTCTTAGAATTTTCGCTTGAGACCGAAAGGTAATTGCTTGAGAATTTGGAACCCTAGAATTGCATGTTAGGATCCCTTCCTTAGGTTAGATCTAATTTGATATGTTCTAGTAGATTAATTACCATAATTATAACATGAACCTATAGATCGAGTCTATTTGTCAAACGTGGAGATCTTGTGCGAAAGCAAGGATCGGAACATTGGAGATCCATGAGTAAAACTAGTGTTAAGACTCGGATGCACGTAAGTGATCCTTGAATCTCCACTAGAGATTATCAACCTTGAATTCGGATGCACGAAAGTGATCCTTGAATTCATTGTTTGATGATTTACTTATCTTCAGCGTTGGGAAGAATCTTGCGCGAAAGCGAGGATAAATCCCTGTGCGATTGTTTGTACGAAAGTGTAACAACCCTTTTATTTAGTAAATTACATCTTCATCATGATAAATTTAAACTGACGAAATCCTTATTCATATCTAGCTCATAAAAATTAAAGTGAACGAAACCCTAGTCCCAGCTTTTCTCTCCGATAATTCCGTTTTTAGCTTTCAATTTCTATTCTCACTACTTCGATTAGCCTAGATAGTAAGAAATCAGCTATTTAGTATTCGACAACATAGGTCCCTGTGGATTCGATACTTTCTTTATTACTTCGAGTATCCGTGCACTTACGGATCACGACAAATTTTTGGCTCCGTTGCCGGAGACCTTAGTTTTTGTCGATATTAGAGACGTTGAGATTATTGCTAAACTAGGCTTCATTTATGTTTTATCTTTTTATTCTTTTTTGTTTACTTACATCATTTGATCAGTCTGCTCTAGTGTGCATAGGAAATTCATTTCTAATGGCTGATCAAAGATCACTAAGGGACTATGCAGCCCCTAATCCTCAAAGGATACAATTTAGCATTGCTAGACCTGCAATTGAAGCCTCCAACTTTGAAATTAACCTTGCCTTCTTGTCTATGATCCAGCGGGACCAGTTTGGAGGATCATCAATCGAAGATCCTTATTCACATTTATATATCTTTCTTGAATATTGTGATACCATAAAAATTCATGGAGTTTCTGATGACGCATTAAAACTGATATTGTTCCCTTTTTCTCTCAGGGGTAAAGCACGATCTTGGTTGCATTCTCATCGACCCAATACCTTCACAACATGGGAACAATTATCAAAAGCTTTTCTGATGAAATATTTTCCACCGAGCAAGACTATCCAATTGAGGAATCAAATCACAAACTTTCGACAGAAGAGCGGAGAATCACTCAGCAAGGCATGGGAGAGATTTAATGATCTGCAACGAAAGTGTCCTAACCATGGCTTCGAAAATGAGTTTCTAATTCAGACATTTTATTATGGCTTAGTTTATAATATCCGTCTAATTATTGATGCTGCCGCAGGGGGAACCTTGATGAGTAGAACATTTGACAATGCTTTCAAGTTGCTTGAGGAGATGTCCTTGAATCATAGCCAATGGGCTCTAGATGAAGGAATGTTATGTTGTCATCAACATGGTAAGAATGAGAATGAGGATCAGCAACCCTTGACTGAAGAGGTTAGTGAACCCATGCTAGAGAAACTTTCAGCTAGCCAAATTCAATCATTGCAAATTCAAAACACAAAAAAATTTGAGGATCTTGAAGAAACTATTAGTCACCTTGCTTCTCAATTAGAATCTTTAGTGGCGTACAATAAAGTTTTAGAAGAACAAATATCTAGATT
Source organism: Costus pulverulentus (assembly GCA_027562315.1). Lineage (NCBI taxonomy): Eukaryota > Viridiplantae > Streptophyta > Magnoliopsida > Zingiberales > Costaceae > Costus > Costus pulverulentus. The sequence goes on along the minus strand of JANTFE010023208.1, from coordinate 84,307 downwards.
AAGCTCTGGGGAACATTGCAATGCCATTATCACTAGAAGTGGGAGACAATTGGGAGAACTTAAGGAGAAAGAGTCTATTAATGATCATTATGAGGAATTAGAATTAGAAAAATCTTCTGAACATAAACAAACACTACCTAGTTTAACACCTCAAAAGGGAAGTAAACAAAAAGGGGATGTGTCATGTAAAGAAGATGATTCTAAGACTAATCTACCTACACCCTATAGACCACCAGTACCTTTTCCTCAAAGGATTGTGCAAGAAAAGTTAGATAAGCAATTTGGAAAATTTCTTGATGTTTTGAAAAAGTTTTACAATAACATACCATTTACTGAAGCTTTATCTCAAATGCCCATATATGCTAAATTTTTGAAAGAAATCATGTCTAACAAAAGAAAGATAGAGAACTATAGTTCTATGGCTTTAACTGAGGAATGTAGTGCTGTTATTCAAAATAGGTTACCACCAAAATTGAATGATCCAGGTAGTTTTTCTATCCCATGTTTTATTTGTAGTATGGCTTTCGACCGAGCCTTATGTGATCTAGGGGCTAGTGTAAGTCTTATGCCTTTGTCTGTATGTAGGAAATTGGACATGAGAGCTCCTAAGCTGACTGTAATTTCTTTGCAGCTCGCTGATCGATCAGTAAAATATCCAGTGGGTATTTTAGAGGATGTTGCTATTCAAGTTGGTAAATACATCATACCTGCTGATTTTGTGGTACTTGAAATGGAAGAGGATGCTAAGATTCCTATTATTTTGGGTAGGTTGTTCTTAGCCACTGCTGGAGCCCTTATTGATGCACAGAACAGTAGACTTTCTTTAAGAATTGGCAATGATAAGATTGAGTTCGATTTGAATGATTCATTGAAAAGGCCTGCATATGCTAGTTCTTGTTGCACTATTCATGCCATTGATGACATAGTTTATGATGTTAGTTGTTTGTTTGATGATTCTTCTGCTGATGTTCCTTTTTCTGATTCTTTTTCTAATACCTCAAAAAATTCTTGTGAAAAAATTGATAATTCTGGCTTTGAGAATGATTTTGATGAACTCGGTGATGAAAAACATGATATTTTAGATTGTGCTACATTTGATAATGTAAGTGAAAAGATCCCTAAAGTTGAGTTGAAAGTTTTACCTGATAATCTTATATATGAATTTCTTGGTCCTAACTCCACCTACCCTATGATTGTGGATGCTAAATTAGATGCCAGGGAAACTGATCTACTCTTGAAGGAGCTAAGAATTCATAGAAAGGTAATTGGGTATTCCATTGATGACTTAAAAGGGATTAATCCTTCTTTTTGTATGCACAGGATTCACATGGAGGATGAGCACAAACCGAATGTAGATTTTTAGAGAAGGCTCAACCCATCTATGAAGGAAGTGGTGAAGAAGGAAGTACTAAAATTGCTAGATGCAGGTATTATCTACCCTATCTCAGATAGTAAGTGGGTGAGTCCTGTGCACTGTGTCCCAAAGAAGGGAGGTGTCACTGTAATGAAAAATAAAGATAATGAATTGATACCTGTTAGAAATGTCACTAGTTGGCGTATGTGTATCAATTATAGAAAATTAAATGTTGCCACTAGGAAAGATCACTTTCCCTTACCTTTCATTGATCAAATGGTGGAGAGACTTGCCAAACACTCTCACTTTTGTTTTCTTGATGGGTATTCTGGATTTTTTCAGATTCCTATTCATCCTGATGATTAGGATAAAACCACTTTTACATGTCGTTATGGTACTTTTGCTTATAGAAGAATGCCCTTTGGTTTATGCAATGCACCTGCCACTTTTCAAAGATGTATGATGGCAATTTTTTTCTGAATTTAATGAAGATTTCATGGATGTTTTTATGGATGATTTCTCTGTCTATGGTTTCTCTTTTGATGACTGTTTAGCTAATCTCTCTAGAGTTTTACAGAGATGCGAAGAGACTAATCTTGTCTTGAATTGGGAAAGGTGTCACTTTATGGTTAGACAGGGGATAGTTTTGGGCCACCTTGTTTCAGAGAGGGGGATTGAAGTGGACAAGGCCAAAATAGAATTGATTGAGAAGTTAGCACCACCCACCACTATCAAGGAGATCAGGAGCTTTTTACGACATGCAGGGTTTTACAGGAGATTTATCAGGGACTTCTCTAAACTTTTTAAACCTTTAACTGATTTACTCTATAAAGACACCAAATTCTGCTTTGATGAGAAATGCCTGTTTGCTTTTCTCGAGTTAAAGAAAGCTTTGGTTTCAGCACCCATCATCCAGCCCCCAGATTGGGACTTGCCCTTTGAACTCATGTGCGACGCTAGTGATTATGCAGTCGGAGCAGTCCTGGGACAGAGAAAAGATAAGAAACCTCATGTTATTCACTATGCCAGCAAGACTTTGGATGAGACACAGAAAAATTACACCACCACTGAGAAAGAACTATTGGCCATAGTATTTGCTTTTGATAAATTTAGGTCATACTTAATTAACTCCAAAGTGGTAGTGTACACTAACCATGCAGCTGTGAAATACTTAATGCAGAAAAAAGACAGCAAACCACGATTACTCAGATGGATTTTACTTCTGCAAGAATTTGATTTGGAGATTAAAGACAAAAAGGGATTAGAAAACCTTGTTGTAGATCATCTCTCAAGAATAATGGTAGACACTGAAAAGAATAATGAGAACAATGATTCCTTCCCTGAAGAACGGCTTTTAAACATTGAACAGATCAGAGCTCCCTGGTATGCTGATATAGTAAATTACCTTGTTGCTGATGTTTTTCCTCCTGATTTGAACTACCAAAAAAGGAAGAAGTTCTTAGCTGAGGTGAAACACTATTTTTGGGATGAGCCTTATGTGTTTAGAAGATGTACAGATGGTATTTTTAGAAGATGTGTACCTGAAGAAGAAGTCACAGATATTTTGTGCCAATGTCATGGATCCTCTTATGGTGGTCATGCTGGTACTAAAAAGACTGCTTATAAAGTGTTACAATCAGGATTTTATTGGTCTCCATTTTCAAAGACGCTAGAAACTTTGTGTTATCTTGTGATAAATGTCAAAGAACGGGGAACATTAGTAGAAAACATGAGATGCCACTGTCCAACATTCTTGAAGTTGAAATATTTGATGTTTGGGGGATAGACTAAATGAGACCTTTCCCATCTTCAGGAGGTAACAAGTACATTCTGGTAGCAGTTGATTATGTTTGAAAATGGGTTGAAGCTCTTGCTTCACCAACCAATGATTCAAGAGTTGTTGCTAAATTTTTCAAAAAGATCATATTTCCACGGTATGGGACCCCACGAGTAGTAATTAGTGATGGAGGATCACATTTCATAGAACACAAATTTTTAGCCTTACTCAGAAAATATGGAGTGAATCATAGAGTGGCAACACCTTACCATCCTCAAACAAGTGGACAAGTGGAAATATCAAACAGAGAAATCAAGGGAATTTTAGAAAAGACCGTGTCAAGCACTAGGAAAGATTGGGCATTCAAAATTTATGATGCCTTGTGGGCATACCAGACTGCTTTCAAAACACCAATAGGTATGTCTCCGTTTCAATTGATTTATGGAAAATCATGTCACCTGCCTGTGGAACTTGAACACAAAGCATACTAGGCAATCAAGATGCTGAATTTTGATTTAAAGAGTGTGGGGGGAAAACGGAAATTACAATTGAATGAGCTAGATGAGATTAGACTCTCTGCATATGAGAATGCAAAAATTTACAAGGAAAGCACAAAAAGATGGCACGATCGACATATTTTCTTGAGAGATTTCCAACCAGGTGACTTTGTTCTTTTATTCAATTCTAGATTGAGACTTTTTCTTGGAAAACTTAAGTCTCGATGGTCTGGTCCTTTTCAGGTAAAGAAAGCTTATCCTTACAGAGCCGTGGATGTATGGAGTGAAGAAACAGGAGAATTCAAGGTTAATGGTCAGAGACTTAAGCACTATTATCAAGAAGAGCTAATTGAAGAAAAAGAGAGTTTTTATTTAGATGAACCACGATCAGGTCTGAGTGTTAAAGGGTCAAGCTAAAGACTTTTAAATTAGCGCTTCTTGGGAGGCAACCCAAGCTTTCTAACTTTAGTTCACTTCCTTTTATTTACTTTTATCTTAGTTTTATCATAGAATTAATTTTTATTTCTGAAAAAGAAGCACGGAGAGGAGAAGAAAAAGAAAACTCGGCACAAAAAGTTGATAAAATGTTGTAAGTATCCTCTCCCGTTCACCTTTTGGGTTTCATCATTGACTCATGTTTTTGTGTCTACCACCACTACTCCATCTACATGATAATCTTTTGATTTAGATGATTGATTTGTGGCCTTGATCTACCTTTGGGATTATTGTATATGGCTTGATTGATGTTTGATGTTGATGAGTGAATCCAAAATTGAGACTAGAATAAGGCCTATCATGTCAAATTTATTTCTCTTATACATATCTACTTTTGAAATTCTTCATTGGTTGAGGAGTAAGATTTTACGGAGATATGTTGTTTGAAAATTTGATTTAAAAGTGAAACTACTTCTTGAATAAAATCAGCATATGAGTATGAACACTTGAATTGATATTGATTGACTGTCTAATTGAGGTTTTGTTTATTTTACTATTTATTGGGAAAAAGAATCCAAAATCCACAAAAATAGTGAGAGACTCCCCCACTTGGCACTGTGTAAAATTGACAATGGTACCGAACGACATGGATTGAAGTCTAAAAAGAAATGAGGGGAATCTATTCACATTAACTCCGCTGTCTTTGGTAAAGATTCCCAATACTAAAAAGACATGAGTTCTATTACACTGACTATGTGGTCAGTGTACTCCGATTTCGTCACCAGAAAAAAGGTGGTAATCGAATTAGAGAATGTGATTGAAATTCTTGTAAGCAAAAGTATGATAAACCTAAACTGAAAATTAGATAAAGTCTTGAGATTGAAATTCTTTCTTTTATGCAAGTTGCGAAGTTTTATTTGACTAAGTTGTGAATCTTGAGAATTAGATTCAGAAGGCGATATATCTGTTTTAAAATTTAATGATGCAATTAATGAAGAATTTTCATTAGTGATTGTATGTTAGAAATTTATTTTCCATGAGAAAGTCTATGCCTATGATCAATTTTTCCATTTTCTTGGTTTTCGCTTGAGGACAAGCAAAGTTTGAGCCTTATGTATTTTGATGACACCAAAATATATAGCATATTTTGTATCATTTTCGATATCTTTTCATGCTAAATTGAAGATCTTTTACTTGTTTTCATGATAAATTCATTGAATATTGCAAAGTCTACTTCTATTTCAGTTTTTCATAGTTTTCAGGTAAAAAGGCACTATTTTAGGCTTTTTCAAGCAAAATCAAATACATAGAACGATTACCATCATCAAGAGGAGATCGCCCAAGAAATTTCATGCAAAACGGAGCAAGTCAGCAAATTACGGCAGTGCCGTAATCCATTTTACAGTACCGTAATTCCAGACAGTACTGTAAAATCCGAGCCCTGCCGTATTTTGAGAAATTTCCGAATAGAAAGATTTTTGGATTTTACGGCACCTACCATAAGCAATATTATGGTACCGTATTTCAGAGAGATTCAGAACAGAAACTTCACCCAATTTTATGGCACTACCGTAAGAAACTACACGGGCCGTAATTTCCAGATGTTCGTGAACAGAGAGTTTAGTCGATTTTACGGCACTAACATAAACTAGATTACGGTGCCGTAATTACCCGACAACATCGGAACAGAAGACTAGAGCGATTTTACGGTAGTGCTGTAAATAATTCCACTGCCGTAATTCCTATTCTGAACGCAATGCCCAGGTCAACTTCAATGCCCGATTTTTGCGGAGAGGATTGTAGGCGATCCAGAACACTAAATTGGATACCGTAAGAAGCAAAAGCGGGGCTTTTCACGGGGGGATTACGGAGAGACCAAAAGCCCCAAATTTCATGCACTGTCGAGGGAGAAATGGCGATCGACGCCGCCGCCTAGGATTTCGCCACCGCTCTCGATCCAAACGTTCTCCGGCCGTAATTTTCATACTGAAGCTTCATCTAAAGGAGGAGACAACGTGCTGTGAAAGGAAATCTATTGGAAGAGAAATCGAAGAACAAGGAGTCGCCAGCACTGTTCATCGACGGTTCTTGCAATTACGGCTGTGAAATACTTCACAGCCGTGCTGTATTTTCTAAATTTCTCTTTTACTTCGAATTTCGATCCTCTGAAACCATGATCTATTGTAATTCTTTCATGATGATAGCTTAAACTACTTTTGGGACATGGGGTAGTAATTCACTTGATTTCCAATGCCTAGATGACTATTTTTACTATTTCGTTGAGTTTAATATTACCTTGATGATTTTGCTCATGTGATAATTGTCTTAGACTCTCTATAAGTTCATGTTACTAATTATGTTCTTAGAATTTTTGCTTGAGACCGAAAGGTAATTGCTTGAGAATTTGGAACCCTAGAATTGCATGTTAGGATCCCTTCCTTAGGTTAGATCTAATTTGATCTGTTCTAGTAGATTAATTACCATAATTATAACATGAACCTATAGATCGAGTCTATTTGTCAAACATGGAGATATTGTGCGAAAGCAAGGATCAGAACGTTGGAGATCCATGAGTAAAACTAGTGTTGAGACTCGGATGCACGAAGGTGATCCTTGAATCTCCACTAGAGATTATCAACCTTGAATTCGGATGCACGAAAGTGATCCTTGAATTCATTGTTTGATGATTTACTTATCTTCAGCGTTGGGAAGAATCTTGTGCGAAAGCGAGGATAAATCCCTGTGCGGTTGTTTGTACGAAAGTGAAACAACCCTTTTATTTAGTAAATTACATCTTCATCATGGTAAATTTAAACTGACGAAATCCTTATTCATATCTAGCTCATAAAAATTAAAGTGAACGAAACCCTAGTCCCAGCTTTTCTCTCCGATAATTCCATTTTTAGCTTTCAATTTCTATGCTCACTACTTCGATTAGCCTAGATAGTAAGAAATCAGCTATTTAGTATTCGACAACGTAGGTCCCTGTGGATTCGATACTTTCTTTATTACTTTGAGTATCCGTGCACTTGCGGATCACGACATCTAGTTTATTTTGAACTAGCTTTTGAGGAAAAGGTATTGGTGGTCTGTAGGGTGGAGGCAAATCAGACTTAGAATTATCTTCTTTACATGGCACATCCCCTTTTGGTTCATCACTCTTTTGAGGTGTTAAACTAGGTAGGGTTGTTCATGTTTAGAGGATTTTTCTAATTCTAATTCCTCATCATGATTATAATAAGACTCTTTTTCCTTAAATTCAACCTTCCCTTTCGGCTCTCCTAGTTGTTTCCCACTTCTAGTCATGATGGCATTACAATGCTCCCTAGGATTTATCTCAGGTTTAGCAGGCAATTTCCCAGGGGGTCTATAAGAAGTACTGGCTTGTTGTGCAATTTGGTTTTCTAAAATCTTATTGTGTGCCTCTACTCTTTCCAATCTGGAGTTGATTTGATTAAGATTTTCCTTAACTTCTTCAATTTGTCTATTTTGATTTGTCATGATTTGGCTTTGATTAGACATAAACTGATTTTGATTTGCCATAATTTTTTCAAACATGGATTCTACACTAGAATTTTGATTTATGTTTTGGTTTTGGTTTGGATTTGGCCTTTGGAATCCTCTATTCTCAGTTTGTCCTTTTTCATTATTATTGTTTCTCCATGAAAGGTTAGGGTGATTTCTCCATCCAGGGTTATAAGTAATAGAGTAGGGATCATTGTTTTACTTTGATTATAAGTCCCTAAAGCATTGACATGTTCATCTCCTTGATCTACAACAACTCTACAATTTTCAGATGAGTGACCGATGTTACCACAAATTTCGCAAGTGATAGAGGAAACAGCAGCAGCTTGCATTTTGAAAGAATCGAATCTACTGCATAAAGAATCTACCTCTTTTGCTAAGGATCGCCATCCATCACTCTCACTCTTACCTTGAGATGGTTTGTAGAATACTCCTCTCTCATAAGTCCATTGATTGTGATTGAGAGTCATCTCCTCTAGCAGTTTAAAGGCAGCATCCACAGTTTTTCTCATAAGAACTCCTCCTGCAGCAGCATCCACAGTTAGTCTGGTGTTATAGAGTAATCCATTATAAAAAGTATGCAATAAAACCCAATCTTCAATGCCATGGTGAGGGCACTTCCATTGTAATTCATTAAATCTCTCTCATGCCTCACTGAAAGATTCTCCATCTTTTTGTTGGAAACTTGTTATCTGGTTTCTCAGCTGAATTGTTTTGCTTGGAGGGAAGTATTTCATCAAGAAGGAATTTGACAGTTGATCCCAAGTTGTGAAGGTTCCGGTTGGTTGTGCTTGAAGCCATATTCTTGCCCGGTCCCTAAGAGAAAAAAGAAATAATTTCAATCTCAGTGCATCGTTAGAAACTCCATTAATTTTTATGGTATCACAAAGTTCTAAAAATAAAACCAAGTGTTGGTTTGGATCTTCCAGTGGAGATCCTCCAAACTAATTTTGTTGAATCATGGAAATAAAAACTAGATTAATTTCAAAGTTGTTAGCCTCTATCACTAGTCTAGCAATGCTTGAGTGAATTTCATGTGGATTAGGGGTTGCATAGTCCATCAATGTTCTTTGATTGTTTGCCATCTCTACAATTTCTTCTTGTATCTCCTGTGATGTTTCTTGCAAATCTTCTTCCAGTCTTAACTTCCTGCGCACTCTAAGTGTTTTGTTGATTTCAGGATCAAATAGAACAAGTGGTCCTGACCTAAGACTCCTACACATGCAAAATAAATAGATCAAGTGATTTCAACAAAAAAATAGTAAATAAAGAAAATAAAGCCTAGTCTAGTAATACTCTCAATATCTTCAATATTGACAAAACTAAGGTCTCCCTGGCAACGGCGCCCAAAACTTGATGTGATCCTGAAGAACACACTTTTAAATACAAGCAGGTAGACTCGTTTCAGGTGTCGCGGCCAAAGGTATTGGCATACAGGGCTATTGTCACTCCCTTGCACGGCTCCAAAAACTTGTTGTCCCTAACTTGTAGTGTCCGCAAGTGCACGGATACTCGAAGTAATAAAGTAAATATCGATCCTCAGAGAGACATATGCTGTCAAGTACCGGGTAATTGATTTCTTCCTATCTAGGCAATCGAAAAAGAGGAAGGCAAGTAGAGAGCAAAAACACATGGGGAAATAATATCAGAGAGAACTTAGGACTAGGGTTTTGTTCTCTTGGATTTTCATGACTAGATCTATAAAGGTGTTCATCAATCAAATTCTAATATGATAAAGGCTTAATTTATTTCAAAAAGGGATTATCTCACTATCGTGCAGATAACCATGCAGAGATAAATCTTCACTTTCGCACAAGATTCATCCCAAGCTGAAGATAAGCAAATCATCAATCAAAGAACTCAACGATCACTTTCGTGCATCTGAGACTCAACACACGTTTTACCTATGGTTCTCCAACGTTCTGATCTTCACTTTCATGCAAGATCTCCACGTTTGACACAATAACTCAATCCTAAGTTCATTAATATCATCATGGCAATTTAACTTACTAAAATAAAGAAATAAGAACTTAACCTAGTTTCATACGGTGAGTTCCTATTAATCAAGTTTAGGGTTCCAAGTTCTCAAGAAAATCACCTTTCGGTCCTTATTGCGAAAACTCTAAATCATGATGATAAAAAAGCAAACTAAGGAGAATCTTAGAGCAATAATCGCATAGGTAAAATTATCAAAGTAGAATAATCATGATGAAAATAAAAGATTATCTAGGCATTAAGAAAATCAAAGAGAATTACTCTCCCATGTCCCAAAATAAGTTTAAGCTAGCATGGTGAAGGAATTACAAAATACCATAATTTTAGAAGATCAAAAATCAACAAAAAAGGAGTTTTAGGAAAATACAGCACGGCTGTGAAATATTTCACAGCCGTAATTTGCAACGAAAGTAGTGAGCAGTGGCGGCGCTTCTTCTTCCTTTGATTTCTCCTCAAATTGATCTCCTTTCGTTCTGAAACTTCTGGCATGTTGTTTTCTTCTCGAGGCGAAGCTTCTGCGTGAAAATCACAGCTAGAGGTGCTCTGGATTGGTCGCAGCGGCGGAACCCTAAGCGCCGGCGTGTACCGTGATTACTCCCTCAATAGTGGATGCAATTTAGGGCTTTTGGTGTCTACGTGATCCTCTCGTTGTAAGCTCCCTTTCTTCTTCTTATGGCATCTAATTTAAATGTCTGGATCATCCGCTATCTTCTCCGGAAAAATCGGGCGGCGAAATTGACCTGGGAGTCGCGTTCAAAAATAGAAATACGGTAGTGTAATAGTTCACGGCACTGCCGTAAAATCGCTCGAGTGTTCTGTTTTGAAAGTGCTGGGAAATACGACACCGTAATATGGTTCACGACACTGCCGTAAAATCGGCTGAACTCTCTAGTCAGAAACGTCTGGAAAATACGGCCCGTGAAATAGTTTACGGCAGTACTGTAATTACAGCAATGGTCTCTGTTCCAAAAGTGCTCCAAAATACGGCCGTGTAAAATCTTACGGCAGTACCGTATTTTCGCACATCTGAAGTTTTCCCAAATTACGGCAGGTGACTGATATTACAGTATCGTATGGAAAAATGGTACCGCAATATAGATTACGGTACTACCGTATTTTAGTGAGTTGCTCCGTTTTGCGTGAAATTTGTCATGTATCTTCTTCTTGATGATGAGAATTCTTCTATGTGTTTGATTGTGCTCGAAAACACCCTAAAATGATATCTTTTTCCCTAAAAATTATGAAAAACTAAAATAGAAGTAGACTTTGCAATATTTGATGGATTCAGCATAAAAACAAGTAAAAGATCCTCAATTTAGCATAAAAAGCTATCTAAAATAATACAAAATTTACTATATATTTTGGTGTCATCACTCTTTTCAAATCTAAGTTTTCTCCACCATCTAAGGGTTTTATTAATCTAAGGATCAAAAGGAACTAGAGGTCCTGATCTAAGATTCCTACGCATGCAAAAGTAGATAGATCAAATAACTCAATATAAGCATAAAATCAGAAAATAAACAGTAGATAAAACAAAACCTAGTCTAGCAATACTTTCAATATCTTCAATATTGACAAAAACCAAGGTCCCCGACAACGGCGCCAAAAACTTATTGTGTCTGCAAGTGCACGGATACTCGAAGTAATAATTAAGATATCGAACCACAGAAACCTCGTTTGTTAAGTACCGAATAATCAATTTCTCACTAGCTAGGCAGTCGAAAATATCAAGCAAACTATCGAAAGGTATACGAAAATATCAGAGAGAGAAACTAGGACTAGGGTTTCATCCACCTTAATTTCCATGACTAGATATGAATAGATGTTCGTTAGTCTAATTTTATTATGATAAAGATATAATTTACTTCATAAAGGAATCATTTCGCTTTCGCGCAGACAATTTACAAAGAACTAATCCTCACTTTCATGCATGATTTATTCAATGTTAAATATAAGCAAATCAATGACAAAGAACTCAAAGATCACTTTCGTGCATCCAAATCCTAAGTCAATTATCTCAAGTAAAAACTACATACTTTCATACTACAATTTTCACAAGTTCTACTTAAGGTTCTCAAACAATCTGATACTTGATTTCTCACAGTATCCTCATGTTTATTTCAATAATTCAATCCTAGATTCAGATTATCAATATGGCAGTATACTTCTAAAATCAAGGAATAAGAACAAACCTAATTTCTTACGATGAGTTTTTAACATTCAATTTTAGAGTTCCAAGTTTTTGCAAATCACTTTTCAGTCCATATCACAAAAACTCTAAATCATGTTGATTAATATGAATCTATGGAGAATTAAAAGCAATCATCACATAAGTAGAATTATCATAGTAAAATCATCTTGCCGAAAGTAAAAATAATCTAGTCATTAAGAAATTTAGGGGATTACTCCCCCATGTCCCAAAAAGTATTTAAGCTAGCATGGTCGAAGAATTACATAAATCCATGGTTTATATTGATCAAAAATCGAAGAGAAAGAATAAATTATGAAACACACCACGGCTATAATAAAAATTATAGCCGTAATTTGCTCGATGAACAGTGCAGGCGACGGTTTCTTTGTTGCTTTCTCCTCTGATCGATCTCCTTTCACTCTGAAACTTCTGGGGTATGTTCTCCTCCTCCAGATGAAGCATCCCCTCAAGTATTACAGTCAAAGATGCACTGTGCACTTCACGGCGGTGAAACCTAGGGTGACGGCAAAAATCTCAATTTCTCTCCTGAACATGGATGAAAATTAGGGCTTTTCATCTGTGTCTCCCCCTCTCGATCTGGTAAGTATTCTCTGATAGAGGGGGCCAACCCTGCTCCTAGAAGGTCTGGTAGGACTAGGAGGAGGCCCACCAGATATGGCTTTCCCTCCTAGGTTACCCCTTCTCTCTTTCCATATTTGCATCTAGTAGGAATAAGTTCTAGTGAACTTGGTAGTCCTAGGTTATGCATTACTTTCTAGGATGGTCTACTTGTTTTCTGCAAATAAATTGGCAGGCTAAAGCCAGCTCAAGAGACTCTAAAGAAGCTCAAGCCAAGTGGAGTTCCAATTAAGGAAGGAAGCACTTCAACTAAAGACCTCAAGTTGAAGATGCACACATTGAATGCAACTCCACCTTTCCAAAACAAGCCTTAGCGCATCCACCACAATACCATTCCAAATCAAGCAATGGCGCCACCTGTGAAGATGAATTCGAATTCAAGAGGAACCAACCCAGAAACTTGCCATTTGAGAGAGATCTTCAATGCGCCTTATCATCAAGATCCACAAATCATGGGATTCCATCTAGATCCCCAATTTATGGAATCATCCTTAGAAGCTTTCCTAGCCGCCCAAGCACTTGAAGGAAAGTTTTCAAATTTCAAACAAATTCGTTGTATGAAGATGCCTTATCATCCAAGCAAACAAGGAAGGAGCTCAAGAGGAATTTGGCCACATGAATGAGCAAACCGAAGGATGACATTCAAAATTCAAATTCAACCACTAAGAAGGAAGTGTTTTATTAGAGCATTAATTTCTTCCTTATCTTTGTAATTGCGCCTAGGGTGAAATGTCACCCTTGCCCATGGCTTGATCAGCCTATAAGATGTAATCCCTTTCTCATTGTCGAATTAGTTGCCTAGTTGAAGAAAATTGTGTTAGCATTGGTGCATGTGTCGCCTAAGAGCTTTCTATCTCCCTCCTCTCTAAAGGGCGGAGCTCTTTCCCTTCTTCCCCTTCTTCTCAAATCCTCCACGCAACCAACTCCTTGAAAGGCCTTTGCACACCCTTGGCGAGACTCTAAGGAAGCTTCATCAGTCTTTGATCTCTGCAAAGCAACACAAGATCCTTGAAGGTACCATTACTCTCGGCCCACATGAAGAAGGACACCAAGAAGGCTTCTATTCGGCTAAGTTCTTTCCCCTCTCCTTTCCCTAAGTTTTAGAACTTGTGTCTACACTAATTCAAGTGCTTATTGTCGGGAGGCGCAAGGTTTGGGAGGCCTATCCTAGGCGCAAGTTTCCTTTCTTCCCCTCTCCTCTCTTTAGTTAAAGTGTTAAGGGAATTTGTGAGGCCTAACCTCCCCCTTAGATTTAATTTGTAATATGAATCTGTGGGTTGTGCGGAACTTGTTTGTCTGTGCTTGTGTGTAATGAAGCAACTCCTTCCATCAAAGTAGGACTGTTGAAGACCGGGATGACACGATCCTTCTATTCTCAAGGGTCGCACTGTGAGTATTCCTTCTAGTCATTCAATTCATAGTTTAAGTGCTATTTCATTTCGTAGTTTTAACGTAACTTAGTTTCGGTTTTTATCTATTTATAAAATACAAAAAAAAATAGTTTCAATCCCGTTAGAAGTAATTCGGTTTTTTATTTAAAATACAAAAAAATTATTTTCTCAAGGCGTTGTTTGCATGCACCATGTTTGTGAGTGATTCCCCCTCCATCAGTTTGGTATCAGAGCCCATCTTAGAATAGATTTTTAACCTAAAAAAAAACTAATTTCCAACTTCTAAGACTTTCTTGGACCTAGGTATTTTAAAGAAAGTGGTTTATCATAATCGGCTACTATATCTTATCATACTATTCTTAGAAGCCTTATTTTCAAAACTACTCTCTTTCAAAACTACTACCACAATGACTACTAGATCTGGAGCAAACTACAATAATCACCCTGAAACTGAACCTAATGAGACTGCTAGGATGTTTCAAATATTAATGACTATGTTTGACCAAATGGATGCTAGGCTTCAAGCTCAAGAAAACCGTAGAGGTGATAGATCCCCTAGTCGCCCCTCAAGTGAACCCATCCAAGAGCAACACACTCAAAACAATAGGAATTTTCCTAGGGAAGGCCAAGAACTTGAATGGGAAGAGCCACCTGCTCAAACTCACCACAGACCTAGGGAGGATGATGTGCAATGCAACATCAAACTCACACCCCCAACCTTTAGTGGTTCCCTTGACCCTAGAGAGTTCTTAGATTGGGTTGACAAGCTTGAACGATATTTTGACTGGAGTATGATGCCTAATCGTTCTAAGGTTAGGTTCACCCGTTGTCTCTTAGAGGGTACAACTAGATTATACCGGACTAGTATAGAGAGAAACCAAGAAATGTTTGGGCGCCCTCCTATTGATAGGTGGGAAGAGATGCGAGACAAGCTTAGGGATAAGTATGTCCCGCCTTACTTCCAAATCAAAATAGTAGATGAAGCTATGAGTCTAGTTCAAGGAAACTTGTCCGTCCCTGATTACACAACTAGGTTTGATGAACTCCTTCTGAGGAGTGGTATCCATAAGCAACCCCTTGTCACCCTTAGCAGATATAAGAATGGGCTTAGGTCTGACATCAAAAGAGGAATGACCTATTACCAAATAGACTCTAGAGAAACCACCTACCAAAGAGCCTTAGAGGTAGAGGAAAACGTAAAGAGAGCTTTTAAGAGAGAGGTTAGTTCCCCTAGAACTTATCCTAAGACACCTACATCAAACCCCTCAAGCTCCCAACCCAAAGCCCCATCATCAACACCCTCTAGACCTAGAGTTGCCCAAGAATCCAGTAGAGTCATTTGCCATGCTTGTCACCAAGTAGGACACTATATGAAAGACTGCTCCAAAAGTGTCCTATACTTAGGTGAAGAAAAACATGAGGAAACATATGAGGAAAACCATGAAGAAACCCATAACCCTGACTTTGGATGTATGATATGTGAAGAATTAGTTTATGATAGTGGTGAAGAGCAAACCCAAGATACCTTAGGAGTGGCTAGGTGCACCCTAATCAAGCCCATCCCAACTGAGGACTGGCGTAGGACCAGTATTTTCCACACCTACACGAAATGCAATGGAAACATGTGCAAAGTAGTGATAGATGGGGGAAGTAGTCTGAACGCGGTATCTCACACAGCCTTAGTAAAGTTCAACCTTAAGGCAGAACCGCACCCTAGCCCCTATAGCATATCCTGGGTCAACGAGTCTAGTGTCCCAGTTACCCATAGATGCTTAGTGTCTCTTCAGTTTGCCATCTTCCAAGGCAAGATTTCGTGTGACATCATAACCATGGATGTCGCCCAAGTCTTACTCGGCCGCCCTTGGTTATTTGACATGGATGTTATCCACTACGGTCGGACTAACACCTATGTCTTTAGCCATGACGGGCAAAAGATCAAACTGAAGCCTTCCATGCCTAAGGAACTTAAGGCTTCCACCAACAAGGGTAGGATAGAAGAACCTAAGGAACCTAAGCCTACCATCCAACTCATAAGGAGCCATGCTTTCACCCAAGACTGCGTAGAGTCTAAACAAGTATACTCCCTAGTCATTAAGGAAACCAACTTAGATGAGGAGTCACTCATGCCTCTAGAAGTTGAGACATTACTCTCAGGATACTCTGAACTCACTAGAGATGAACTTCCCAATGTCCTACCTCCCCTTAGAGAAATCCAACATGTCATAGACCTTGTCTCGGGTTCCACTCTCCCACACTTGCCTCATTATAGGATGAATCCAACTAAGCATCAAGAGCTCAAGAGATAAGTAGATGAACTTCTAGATAAGGGTTTTATTAGGGAAAGCCTTAGTCCATGTGCAATCCCTGCCCTTCTTACCCCAAAGAAGGATGGAAGCTGGCGCATGTGTATAGACTGTAGGGCTATGAACAAAATAACCATTAAATATAGGTTTCCCATCCCAAGGTTAGATGATATGCTTGACATGCTGGTAGGTTCTAAGTGGTTTAGCAAGCTAGACCTTAGAAGTGGGTACATCAAGTCAGGATAAGGCTTGGGGATGAATGGAAGACAGCCTTTAAGACTAAGGATGGTTTATATGAGTGGCTGGTCATGCCCTTTGGCCTCTCTAATGCCCCCTCTACCTTTATGACATTGATGAACCAAGTCTTGAAGCCATACATAGGAAGATTTTTGGTTGTATACTTTGATGACATTCTAGTGTATAGTAAGACCAAAGAAGAACACATGGAACACCTTAGGAAAACCTTAGACTTGCTTCAGAAAGAAAAGCTATACCTTAACCTGAAGAAGTGTTCTTTTATCTCCCCTAGGGTTGTCTTCTTAGGCTTCATTGTATCTAACCAAGGGCTTCAAGCAAACCCTAGCAAGATCCAAGCCATCTTAGACTGGCCTGAACCCAAAACTGTAACTGAAATTAGGAGCTTCCATTGTCTAGCTGCCTTTTATAGGAGATTCATTAGAAACTTTAGCACCATAGTAGCCCCTATAACCAATTGTATGAAACAAGGTGAGTTTAGTTGGCCTAAGTCTGCTAGTAAAGCCTTTGAGGAACTTAAGACTAGAATGACCACTGCCCTAGTCCTAAGATTACCTGGCTTTTCTAAAGTTTTCATAGTGGACTATGATGCCTCATGAGTAGGAATAGGAGGTACCCTTAGTCAGGAAGGTCACCCAGTAGCCTATTTTAGTGAAAAATTAAATGAGGCTAAGCAAAGATATACTACTTATGATAAGGAGTTCTATGCTATAGTTCAATCCCTAAGGTATTGGAGACACTATTTAATACACAATGAATTTATTTTGAATAGTGACCACCAAGCTTTATCTTTCTTAAGTGCTCAGAAAAGAGTAAATGCTAGACATGCAAAATGGGTAGAACATCTTCAACAATATACTTTTGTTTTAAAACATAAGTCTGGAATTGAAAACAAAGTTGTTGATGCTTTGAGTAAGGTAACTTTACTTGTGCAAAAATTATCTATTGAAGTAGTCGGATTTGATCGTATGAAGCATGAATACTTAGAATGCCCTGATTTTGCAAGTATATACTCTGAGCTTAGCCTGGATCCTTTGAGTCATCCCCTCTATATCCTAAGGGATGAGTTTTTATTTCTTGGACCAAAATTATGCGTTCCCAAGACCTCAATCCGAGACTTCCTTATTTGGGAGATTCACGGAGGAGGGTCTGCCGGGCACCATGGCCGGCACAAGACTCAAGCCTTAGTGGAGGAGCGGTTCTTCTGGCCGAACCTCAATAGGGATGTGGCTAAGGTTGTCAAGCATTGTAGGACTTGTCAGACTAGCAAAACTCAGAAACATAACTTTGGTCTGTACACACCCCTACCCATTCCTCAAACACCTTGGCAAGACCTTAGCATGGATTTCATCTTAGGTTTACCAAGGACTCCCTCTAGACATGATTCTATCTTTGTCGTAGTGGATAGGTTTACCAAGATGGCACACTTTATACCTTGCTACAAAACCACAGAAGCATCACATGTAGCTAGGTTATTCTTTAAGGAGGTTGTTAGACTGCGTCGTACCCCTCTGACTATAGTTTCTGATAGGGATTCCAGGTTTGTGGGACATTTCTGGGAAACCCTATGGGCTATGTTGGGAACCAAGCTCAAATTCTCTACGGCCTATCATCCTCAAATGGATGGGCAGACCGAAGTGGTCAACCGATCACTTGGGAATATTTTGAGGAGTTTGGTGGGAGCGCACCCTAGCACGTGGGACAAGCTTCTACCCACTACAAAATTCGCCTACAATAGTGTTGTCAACAAAACCACAGAACTATCTCCCTTTCAAGCCAATCTAGGGTACCAACCTAGGAAGCCTGACTTATTTCTTTTACCTAAGCACTCTTATGTTTCTACATCTGCTCGAGATTTTGCTACTCACATGTCACAATTGCACCATGAAATTCTTTGTCAAATGCATGATGCTGTTAATTCTTATTGCAAGAGTGCAAACAAGAAACGCCAATAAAGGAATTTTTCTGTAGGAGAACAGGTTATACTATGGGTCAGGGAGGAGCGTATACATGGATCTGGCCGCAAGTTGGATGCAAAGGGACTTGGCCCCTATACCATTGTGAAAAAGATCAACAACAACGCCTATGTCTTGGATCTTCCACCGAATTTGGGGATCCCCACCACTGTCAACATGGAGGATCTCACACGCTATGAGGAGCCAATACTCATTGAGGAGCTGACTGACAGGCTCGAGCTACAGAGCATACTTGAGGACCAGACTCGACTCACCCCAAACAAGGTACAGGTATTTTATTGTGTTAAGTTTACTATGGGTGAGGAGGCTTGGCTTCCTGAAGGTGAGCTGGAACAGGCTGCTCCAGAATTATTCCAAGGTTACAAAGATAATTCCCCAGAGGAGAATTTTTCCCACCCGGGAGGAATGATGGAGGGGCCAACCCTGCTCCTAGAAGGTCTGGTAGGACTAGGAGGAGGCCCACCAGATATGGCTTTCCCTCCTAGGTTACCCCTTCTCTCTTTCTATATTTGCATCTAGTAGGAATAAGTTCTAGTGAACCTGGTAGTCCTAGGTTATGCATTACTTTCTAGGATGGTCTACTTGTTTTCTACAAATAAATTGGCAGGCTAAAGCCAGCTCAAGGGACTCTAAAGAAGCTCAAGCCAAGTGGAGTTCCAATTAAGGAAGGAAGCACTTCAACTAAAGACCTCAAGTTGAAGATGCACACATTGAATGCAACTCCACCTTTCCAAAACAAGCCTTGGCGCATCCACCACAACACCATTCCAAATCAAGCAATGGCGCCACCTGTGAAGATGAATTCGAATTCAAGAGGAACCAACCCACAAACTTGCCATTTGAGAGAGCTCTTCAATGCGCCTTATCATCAAGATCCACAAATCATGGGATTCCATCTAGATCCCCAATTTATGGAATCATCCTTAGAAGCTTTCCTAGCCGCCCAAGCACTTGAAGGAAAGTTTTCAAATTTCAAACAAATTCGTTGTATGAAGATGCCTTATCATCCAAGCAAACAAGGAAGGAGCTCAAGAGGAATTCGGCCACATGAAAGAGCAAACCGAAGGATGACATTCAAAATTCAAATTCAACCACTAAGAAGGAAGTGTTTTATTAGAGCATTAATTTCTTCCTTATCTTTGTAATTGCGCCTAGGGTGAAATGTCACCCTTGCCCATGGCTTGATCAGCCTATAAGATGTAATCCCTTTCTCATTGTCGAATTAGTTGCCTAGTTGAAGAAAATTGTGTTAGCATTGGTGCATGTGTCGCCTAAGAGCTTTCTATCTCCCTCCTCTCTAAAGGGCCGAGCCCTTTCCCTTCTCCCCCTTCTTCTCAAATCCTCCATGCAACCAACTCTTTGAAAGGCCTTTGCACACCCTTGGCGATACTCTAAGGAAGCTTCATCAGCCTTTGATCTCGGCAAAGCAACACAAGATCCTTGAAGGTTCCATCACTCTCGGCCCACATGAAGAAGGACACCAAGAAGGCTACTATTTGGCTAAGTTCTTTCCCCTCTCCATAACCCAAGTTTTAGAACTTGTGTCTACACTAATTCAAGTGCTTATTGTAGGGAGGCACAAGGTTTGGGAGGCCTATCCCAGGCGCAAGTTTCCTTTCTTCCCCTCTCCTCTCTTTAGTTAAAGTGTTAAGGGAATTTGTGAGGCCTAACCTCCCCCTTAGATATAATCTGTAATATGAATCTGTGGGTTGTGCGGATCTTGTTTATCTGTGCTTGTGTGTAATGAAGCAACTCCTTCCAACTGAGTAGGACCGTTGAAGACCGGGACGACACGATCCTTCTATTCTCAAGGGTCGCACTGTGAGTATTCCTTCTAGTCATTTCAATTCGTAGTTTAAGTGCTATTTCATTTAGTAGTTTTAAAGTAACTTAGTTTCGGTTTTTCTCTATTTAGAAAATGCAAAAAAAATAGTCTCAATCCCGTTAGAAGTAATTCGGTTTTTTATTTAAAATACAAAAAAATTATTTTCTCATGGCGTTATTTGCATGCACCCTGTTTGTGAGTGATTCCCCCTCCGTCATTTTCCTTTTTACGGATTTCCAATTGATGGCCTGAATCGTCCGCAATCATCCGCGCAAGAATCGGGTTTCAAACAGTATGTGAAAATCGGGGTCTGGGTTACAATTACGACCGTGTAAACCATTACGGCAGTGCCATAATTTCAGCATAAATTCTCGATACAGAAATTACCCAAAATTACGGTATCATAATATTCATTACGGTAGTGCCGTATTTTCTTCAAATCTCTTGGGTGAAAAATTGACTCGAAATACGGCCCGTAATTTTTATTACAGCAACACCGTAAAATCCATCAAACTTTCTGTACGAATTTGAACCCAAATTATGGCCCGTGATTTTCATTACGACAGGGCCGTAATTTATGCGAAACTTTATGTACAAAATCATCCCAAAATACGGTAGCGCTCGAAAATTGCGGTAGTACCGTGGTTTGTTCTGTAGGTGCAATGAAACCACGGTACCGTAATTTGGTTTACGGCCCTACCGTATTTTGGTCTGAAGCTCCGATTTACATGAAATTTAACATGTGATCTTCTCTTGATGGTGGAAATTCATCTACGCATCTAAATTTGCCTGAAAACGCCTAAAAATCATGCCTTTTTACCTGAAAATGATCAAAAACTAGAAAAGGTGTAGATTCCGCAATATTTGATAAATAAGGCATAAAAATGAGCAAAAAAGCATGAATATGACGCAAAAATATCCATCAAATGGCACAAAATTTACTATAAATTTTGGTGTCATCAGAAAGCAAGGGAGAAGAAGGATTGCTGGCCTTCCTTGTAGAGTTTTCTCTTTTTCTCTCTTCAATCTTCTTCCTTGTTTCTTTCTTATCCTAGAGATTTGTATCGTAACAACATTATGATAGTGTAATTTCTTTATCAAAACTAGGGTGTAGTTGAGATGTGTGTATCTTCTCTTCGAACTTATTTTCTTATAGCAAATGCAAATTTATCTTGTGTTTATTCGATCTGTGTTATTTCATTGCAAGTATTGCCTTGATCACGCAATTACTTTTCTTGGGTGCTGCAAGAAGGACTGAAAGGAGAATTGCAACGCTAGATCTACTAAATCGAACATGCTCTGAGCTATTAAGAATTGGGGCAGGATTTGTGTGAGGAACTTTATAATATCTCTGAACCTGTTGGATCAATCTAGGTCCGGTTTGCCACAAAAGTAGGACTTTGATCTAGATTGATACCGGATTATGTCGTCGAAAAAGGGTAATTTGTATCATTAGATATTTCCTTGAACACTTTTAAAATTGCATTGGTATAATTTTAACTTGTTAAGATCTATCAATGAGATGAAATCGAAGTTTCGATGTCTCTAACCCCTATTTTCTACCCAAAATTTTCTCTTGCTAGATTCGGCTTGCATTTTGGATTCAGTTATATTCGATTTACTTTCTACAACCCCAAATCATTCACCGGATTGTTTAGCTATTAATTTATTATCACATGGTACTTGATCACTGTCCCTGTGGGATCGACACTTAAGTACTATCACGACAAAGTCATTACGCTGGTGGTTAGTAGTACAGCAAAGTACACATCAAGATTTTATTTAGTTCATGTTTGACCAATAGCTAACTTCTAGTGGACCACGCTTGACCTTTGTTGACCTGTGTTGTCAAAATGAGTCAAACAAGGGTCTTAGTGCAAATTTAGACTTGGTAGTTAAGTCGCATAAATAAATAAAATTATTAATTAGCAAGAGAATTTTTCTCTTAGCTAAATAATAGGCCTAGGTGCATTTTACATTTAATATATTAATATATTTAATGGTAAAATATTAATAGGCGCCTATATGATTAAAAGAATTAATATATTTGCTAATTTATGGTTAAGCAAATTTAATCAAATATATTTATTCATGCTTGACCAATTTAGCTAAATATATTTAATATATTTAATCTTGACCTGGCCTTAGCACACACTTCATTTTATTTAATATATTTATATATTAAATTTAATAAAAATAATCATCAAGAATAGCTAGTTGATCTATTATAAATAGAGAGGCTTTCTTTGGTGATATTTGCATCTTTCCTCCTCTCTCATCTCTCGTTGTCACCTCCCCTCTCCTCCTTGGTGTGAGGGTCTTGAAGATGATAATATAAGGAATTTTTTACATCAAGGTTGAGACAAGTGGAAGTGGTTCCCACTCCTTGTCCCCAACACTCCCTCTTTTCCTTAGCGCTTGGTCTGGCGCAAGTAGAGAAGTTCCTAGAGGTGTGCACTTGTTCAAAGCTTCTATTGTATTTTGAAATCTGGTTTTAAGAAACCAAAAATTTTTGCATCAAGGTTGGCGTGAGGGTCTCAAAGATGATAATACAAAGAGGTTTTTGCATCAAGGTTGGGACAAGTGGAAGTGCTTCTCACTCCTTGTCGCCAACACTCCCTCTTCTCCTTGGCGCTTGGTCTTGGTGATTGGTGCAAGTAGAGAAGTTCCTAGAGGTGTGCACTTGTTCAAAGCTTCTATTGTATTCTGAAATCTAGTTTTAAGAAACTAAAAATTTGAAAAGATCCTTCTTGACTCATTGATTGAACCAAAATTTGCACCTTACTACAATTTCACATATAGCTTGTTGTTTCTTTTCTTGTGGTCAAATTCGTGTCTGCAAAAAAATCTATTTTCTTGGGGAAACAAGGTGTGCACTAGGACTAATCCTGGTCTTGGTAATTTTGAATAGGGACAACATTCAATTTTTGATGTGGTACAAATGTTAAAGGATCTATCAACTAGAATGAGTAGATTGGACAACAATTTTCAACATCTATCTCAAGGACCCCTACCCCACATAATGAACCTGAACATAATCTGCCACAAGATGAGCCACATAGGGTCTACATTTCCCCACCTAGTAGGATTGAACCTAGACAACAAGCTAGAACTGGCCTAGGGCATGAATTTCACAATAGAAATCTACACCCTAGAGTCATTACTCCTAGTGAAACCAAGGTAGAAGAACTCTATAGGACCCATGACGAAAATGAAGTTTTAAAATCCCTTAGGATGAGCCCTCCCTTATTTGATGGTAGTACCAATATCCAAGGATATGTAGATTGGCATACTCTAGTGGAACAATACTTCGAAATCCATGCCATACCCCATAGAAGTAAAGTCAAGTGTGCCCGGTTCCTACTGAGAGGGTCAGCCTAGGTATATAGGAGTGGTCTAGAAAAGCAAATGGAGAGGAGAGGTCTAGCACCTATAATCATCTGGGATAGTATGAAGCTAAAACTTAATGAAAAGTACATCACCCCCACACTATAGGAAACACATGCATGACCAATTGTCTAGGTTGACCCAAGGAAATGATTCTATGATCCAATACAAGGCTAGGTTTGATGGTTTGCTCTTTAGATGTGAAGATCCATGGTCAACCCTTGATCAATTTGAAGGTGGGCTTAGAAATGCTTTAATGTTTTATCCTGTTAGAACCTTAGATGAATCCTACCAACAAGCACTAAAAATTGAGTACGAGCTTAAGTTGGCTAGGACTCCAACACCACCACACAAAACTCAAGCTAACCAATTTCATTCTCCAAATCCTAGGGAATCAAGGACCGGCCATTCTAGTGATAAGGTATCAAATTCTCCAATCAAAAAATAAGCTTGTTCTCAACCTAAACAAATTACCAAACACAAACAAGCCTTAGCCATGACCAAAGAATAAATAAGAGGTTGAACTATATGCTCTAGACTACACGAGTGAAGATGAAATAGAACTATAGGATAAGGAGACTAAACATGAGAAAAATAATAGGACACCTCTTCCAGATCCTTCTAATGCCATTACCGCTATTTCTAAGTCTAGAGTGGACACTACTATAGAAGTTCTTTTGATTGACTAGATCAAGAGTCCCAATCTAAGGCAAGCTAGTAAATCAATTCTACAAGGGCCAACATCACTCTTAGGCCCTAAACTTGAACACAAGAAAGCACTATCCTTAGACTTACCTTAGCCCGCTCCTAAGCTTGAAGTAATTAAAAAAGTGTAGAAAGACATCACACCACTAGCTTCATTCCCACATTTACCTTTAGAGGTTACTGCTGAGAGTCATCACACCATGAGCAAAGAACAATTAACAATTATAGGGATTGAGGTTCATGAAAGATTGTTTAACCGACCTAGGATCTTAGTGCTATACCTTGATCAACTCTTGCACATGCCTCCTCTTATAATAAGTCAGTCCTCAGAAGATTTTCTTCCTAGACTTGAGGGCTACCCATTGATCCCCACACCTCCTTGCCATAATGAATTTATGATTCCACATTCTCTAGGAGGATTTCATGACACTAGCCTTGCTTGTTTAAAAATCTCAACCCATGCTCCAACGTCAATTAATAAGAGTATTTGCATTAATGATTTTACCATACCATTTGACCTTTTTGCTGAACTTGGTTATACCAAATCGCTTTAGCACAAATTTCCTAGTAAGTACTTCCTTGACAAGGACATTAACTTAGTTCCACCTGATGGCATCTTTGGACCTATCTCGACATCCATCTCCCATTGCCCAAAATTTGTGAGTCATTATTGGATGATTTTGTGGAAATTAATTGGGTCCAAACATAACTTTTCAATGGGATACCCACCAAGGGAAAACATAGATCTACCTCTATACCCAATCTCATTCAAAGTTGTTGCATCTAGATTTACATTTGGGTATTATGTTTTCAAATCATATATTGCTAGTACACATTAAAAAACAATTGCTTTCAAATGTTTTTATTTCATTTGTAGTGATGAAGAAGTAAAGAAGACTGATAATAACTCTCATACCTTGGGATGGTCACCAAAACTAAAATGAAGCTTTAGTTTTATTTCTTTAGAGGAGAATTCTTCACCAATAGGAAAGCTGATGTAGTGAAGAAGTCCCTACCTAGATGCGCCACACAAGATGCTCTCTACACATTGGGCTTGCCATTAGAATCTCCACATACTTTCACATTTAATTATCCGGAGGAGAATTTTTCACCACCGAGGAAAGCTTATACAAGAGCATGGGCCCGATTTTCCAAACTTGGGCTATTTGATCTGGAAGATCCAAGTCTCAGATAATATTGAATTTCCTGCATATTGGCATGTAGGACATTTTGACTCTATTTAAATTATCATTAAGCATCTTGCATTGCATGTAGTTAGGTAGCCTAGGATTTTATTTTAAATATAATTTTAATTTCCCAAAGTTTGTAATAGGTTGTTTTTTAGCATAGGGTGCATGGCATGATGTAATTCTAGAAGGCACCTTGCTCCCTCAACAATCAACCCTCAACTCAAGTACCTCCTCAATCAGTCACTCCATCAAAACAAGGTCAAAGTCATCAAATCAACCACCTGACCAAGTCAAAGTCAAGCAACTCTCTCAACAAATCAAAGTCAAGCAACCAAATTCAAAGAACCACCACATCATCCATCCACTCTTCAAAGAGGTTTCAGCTACGACAATGCAAACCGAAGCTTCAAGTTCCCTTCAAAACAACCAATTCATGTCAAGCATGAAAGCAAGCCATGAATCAGCACCAACCCACTTCTACATACACCAATGCATGTCACCAAAGCTTCAACCAATGAGAAAGAAGGTGCTGACCAAGCAAGCCAATGAGGAATCAAGGAAACTTCTCAATCTACACCACCATTTCAAAACTGACCATTCATCTAACTTGAGGGAATGGGGTTTAAAGCCCTTGTATTCGAGCATGCATATAGATTCTAGACATTTTATGAAACTTTGATAAAAAAAAATCAGTGTGTTGGTGTGTGATTGCAACCGAGAGCTCAAAAATTATCTTCTTCCTCTTCTTAGCCGCATACTCTCACCTTCTCTTCTCCTTCTCCCTCTAGAGAGACCCTAGCTAGTTTGGAAACTTGTGGAGATGCTTTGGAGTTGAAGGAGGATCACAAGTTGATGTGAAGAAAGAGTTCCACATCAAGGAGAATTCGGCAAAGTGAAGAAGACTTGAACAAGAACCTCCCTAAGGATCCTTTGTTCTAGCTTAAGGGGAGTTTGTGTAGACCCTTGTATTTCATCCTCCCCTAGTTTTCATCATTTGTAGATCATTTAAATATCCTAATCTTAGCCTCAATCCCAAGATCCAGGAGCTTAGAGCAAAGAAAGGGGTTAGGCCCCTTCCCTAAAAGGGCCACTTGGTAATCTCTTTCCTCTTCTCTCCTTTACTTATGTTTGATAAGTTGCGCATGCTTGTATGTTTTGTTAACTTGATCTAAGAGCTACATACCTTAAGGCTGTGTTTACTAGGAGGGATGGATTTTTATAGGTATGGAAACTTGAGAGGAAAGGAAATTTAGATGGAAAGGAAAGTGTTTAGTAAAATCCTTCCTTGTGTTTACTTGTGAGGAAAATAAGAAGGATTTTCCTTGAATCCACGTCGGTTGCTCTTTCTACTCGATTTGAGCGGATTGAAAATGAGGGATTTTGCTCATGTTCATCCCTCCTATTTTCCTTCGTTTTTGATCTGTCCTTCCTAGTAAATGAAGGATATTATTAGAACTCATCCCTTCCTTCCTGAAATCCATCCTAGTAAACAGGCCCTAAGTTAGGATCTAGGACTAACATCTAAACTTAAGAACATCTCCAAAATTTGATCGTACTTCATAATGTCCCTGGAGATAGATTTTATCTAGTCTCAAAGATTGTCCCTGCTCGAGTGTCATAGTGGATAAGGGACAACTATGGTGCATGTGAGACTAGTATATGCGATAATTGATCATGGGTTGCTAACACAGGCATATAGGCATATCAAGATGGATATACTAAATCGACCTGCGGTGAGGATTCAACTTGGTATCACAAGTTAAACTCATAGTGACAGAGGTGCATTTGTCATTTGACTTGAGGTCATTGACATCTCTATATAGTAAGTGGTATACTTTGATATAACCTAACACTTCACCATAACAGGGGAGTCATAATGGTTGTCATTGGGTGTATCATAACTCGTATGAGAGGTTCAATGAGTCAAGAGAGGATTTGCCCCTTCCTTAAGTGGAAGTTGGATATACATGGGCCTCTCATATGGATGCATGACTGAAAGTGTATGCTATACCCAGGTAAAAGCCTGATTTAGTCATGATCATTAGATTAGATTAAACAAGTGTGACATACTTGTTGTGTTCATGCCTTGCGACCTAGTTTTGGTCTATCTTTGTACTACTTGATACTGATATTTCTTATATATTATTCTGGCATTGTCGTTATCATGCTTAATTTACATATGCGATTATGTTCCTACATGATAATGTTCCTGGAGATAGATTGGATCTGTGCTCAAACTCTTGTCCCCAGTCGATGTACCTTAGTGGATATGGGATAGCTATAGTACTTGTGAGACAGGTATATGAGCTGGTTAGGCACAAGGTGTTAACACGGATATATGGGTATATCAGTGGTGGATATACTGGACCGACCCGCTATGAGGCAATAACTTGGTGTCATGAGTTATCCTCACAAATGATAGGAGATGCATTGATCCCTTGACTTGAGGTCATTGACTCTTCTATATAGTTAGGAACATGCTTTGATACAATCTAACCCCTCACCATAGTTGGGAGGTCATAACGGTTGTCATTGAGCATGCGACGACCCATATGAGAAGGTCAATGTACAGATAGAGGATTTGCCCCTTGCTGAGAGAAGCATGTTATCCACGGGGCCCCGCCTATGGTTCTATGACTGAAAGTGTATGGTCATACCCAGGTGAGAACCTGATTTAGTCATGACCATGTGATTGGGTTAAAACAAGTGGTGACATACTTGTCCAATCAGATGTCAGTTTGGCAAAGAGATTGTAATGCATCTGTACCTAGTTGCGAGGATGGGAATGTCAATGTTGATATCCATTCTGATGACTTAGGTAGCAGCGATGCACTACTAGGTGTCACTCCCTGCTTGTGGTGATCTTAGGTCAGCACTGCCAACGTCAAAGGAACCTACAGGGTCGCACACCTTGATGCTCGAGTTCTCGTATTGATTGGGAAGCCTTATGATCGAGTTATTGGATAACTCGGATCTATTTGGGAGATTTCATCAACGCCAATGGGCCTGATGAGATGGAAGAGAGTTATTGGAGCCAAACTTCATTTTTGACAGGTTGACTCGAAATTGACCATGGTTGGTCACATTTGACTTTGGGTTGCATTGGATTGGATCCAATGGCTTAATCAACCCTTGCAATGAAGCTTAGGCTAGCTCATTATCCAATGAGGCCCAATAACAAGTTGTCATGAAGAGATAACGGGCTGCAAGGGTATAATTGGGAGAAATCTCCTCCCATTGGCACCTAAAGGCATAATGGGGAGGAGTGGGTGCCTATTGCATCTTTGGAAGGTATTGGCGCCTAGCCCTTCATCCTTGGATGGAAACTTTGCCTCTATGGCAAGGGTTGGGGAACATATGGCCTTTGTGACTTGTATGGTAAGTCCTAGGCGCATATGGAAGAGGGTTAGGGGTTTATGGAAATTCCTTAGAGTCTTTCCTTTCTTCAAACCCTAGCCGCCCACACACAATTAACCCTAGCCGACTTATCCTTCGTGAATTGCGCCCTGACCCTAATGTTTCCGCCCCTTGCTCTATATATGCTATTTCATATGTGAGAGCTCCTTAATGCAATCTATTGGCGTGAGGAACATCAAGAGGGCGAGAGCAAAAGGGATCTTGGCACAAGTCTTCTTCCATCTAGCCACAAGTCTTCTACCTCTTCTCCTTCTTTTCTTGGCGCAAGAAGGACTTGAGGTTGGCGGCGTCAGCTCCATCCATCTTCTCCTTGGCGCATCTTCCCTTAAAGGTGGCGCAAGCATAGAAGAAGTGTTGGGAATCCCCGGGCTAAATAGAAACAAAAACAGCAGAAGCGAGCTCGAAATGAGATTCCTAATTCAACAAGGACCGACTTACGAAGAATACAAGGGATGTGATAAGGGCGGTACATTATCAAGCAACTTTTAAAAGCGGCCGATGATGAAGACGCGCAAAGGCCCGTCCTCTGCAATCATGCACACACGGACTCCTCGAATCCTTTCCAATCTCCGCGCTGGGTGCTAGCCCCGGAAGATGAGATCCACGCCTCTAGCCTTCTCAACTTGCGCCACTACCAAGGAGAAGAAGGGATGTTGGTGACAAGGAGTGGGTAGCACTGCCACTAGTCCCAACCTTTGATGCCAAAAAACTTTTATTGTCGTCACCTCCTAGACCCTCATGCCAAGGAGCAGAGGGGAGGCGACAACTAGAGACAAGAGAAGAGTCTGGTACAAAAGAATCTCCCAGGCGCGCCTCTCAATTTATAATAGCAGAGCCAGACGCACATTGGAGATACTTCCCATGTGGGATAATGAGCATAGGCACCTACTCACAATTACGCGTCATGGGTTCGAATCCCCGCATACGCAATTAATTGTAAATGCGTCTAAGCATAGGCGCCTACTCCCAATTAAGTATCATGGGATCGAATCCCCACAGATGCAATTAATTCTAAATTGCGCCCAGGCTTATTAATTAGCCAAGAGAAAAATTCTCTTGCCAATTAATAATTTTATTTTATTCATGTGACTAAAGTGTCAAGCCCAAACTTGCACCCAGA
>JANTFE010023208.1:38269-54225 GCA_027562315.1 Costus pulverulentus | reverse complement strand
CATCGACATCCCCTAAAACTGTGACAAAGTACAAGTGCAGCCTTGTCCTTTTGCCAACTGATGTCCAGATTGGGCAAGTGTGTCACACTTGTTAATCCCAATAATATGACACGACTAAATCAGGTTCTCACCTGGGTATGGTCATACACTTTCAGTCATCCATATAGGGCGCCATGGACAATCAAGCTTCCCCGTAAGGAAGGGGCAAATCCTCTATTGGCACATTGAATCACTCATGTAGGTTATGACATACCCAATGACAACCATTATGACTTCCCTTTTACGACGAAGCGTTAGGTTACATCAAAGTACATCAATCACTATATAGAGATATCAATGCCCTCAAGTCTAGGACAAGCGCAACTCTGTCACTGTGATATTCATCTCGTGACACTGGGATGAATCCTCACGGCGGGTCGATCTAGTATATCTCCCTTGATATACCCATATGCCTGCGTTAGCAACCCGTGCTCAACCAGCGCATATACTAGTCTCAAGCGAATCATAGCTATCCCATATCCACTATGATTCTCGACAAGGGATAAACACAGAGACTAGATAAAATCTATCTCTTAGGGATATTGTATATGCAAATGTACATATGCGCAGATGTACAAACTTGCATGACAACGACAATTCCAGGATAACTCATCTATCAACTAGATGTGATACACATATCCCAATGGACCATCCTGAGGCCCTAGGGCATAAACACTAACAAGAAGGAGCACTAAGGCTTAGATCTTCTTCCCGAGGGTAGCACTAGGCGTGGAAGAAGAGAGCTTAAGGCATCCGTGTGTGTGAGACTACAGAGGGCGCACGATTGGGCACCTACCTCAACATCGGCCTCTTCTTGCTCTAAGTACTTTGTATCTCATTGTGTCGACCTCCTCGTAAGACGATCTTCACTGGGTTTTTGGGACTGGTCTATTTCGGGGATATTCTTCCGCTATGCAATTGCATTGTTAGATGAAAAATTTGTAAAATATCCCTGGGGTTTCCTAACAATACTTGTCCAATCAAGATATCAGTTTAGCAAAAGGACTATAATGCATAGGTACTTAGTTGAGTTTAGGGGATATCGATAATGACTTCCATTCTGATGACTTAAGTTGTAGTGATATGTTGCTAGGTACCTCTCACTACTTCTGAGGATATTGTTGTATCCCAACAAGTAGGTAAACAAAACTTATTTCTGAAGTCACAGCCAAAACCTAAGTGTTGGCGCACAAGGACTTGTCACCCCTGATACGGCTCCAAAAACTTATTGAGTCACCACATTTGTTGTTATCTCTGTAAGTGCACAGACACTCAAAGTAATAAAGAAGATATCGATCCCACAGAGACCTATGTTGTCAAATACCAAATAATTGATTTCTTCCTATCTAGGCAATCGAATAGAAGTTAAGCAAAGATTGAAAACACATGGAAAAATACTATCAGAGATAAACTAAGACTAGGGTTTCATTCACTTTAATTTTCATGACTAGATATATAAAGGTATTATTCATCAATCAAATTCTATTTTGATAAAAGCTTAATTTACATGGCAAAGAGATTAATGCACTTTCATGCAAATAACCATGCAGAGACCAATCCTCGCTTTCGCATAAGATTTATCCCAAGCTACTGATAAGTAAATCATCGAACAAATAACTCAAGGATCACTTTCGTGCATCTGAGTTCTCAGTCGATCGCCTCTAGTGGAAACTCAAGGATCACTTTCGTGCATCCGAGTCTCAACACTAGTTCTACCTATGGTTCTCCAACGTTCCGATCCTCACTTTCGTGCAAGATCTCCACGTTTGACACAATAACTCAATCCTAAGTTCATAATTATCATCATGGCAATTCTACTTACTAAAATAAAGAAATAAGAACTTAACCTAATTTCTTACGGTGAGTTCCTATTAATCAATTTTAGGGTTCCAAATTCTCAAGCAAGTTACCTTTCGGTCCTTATTGTGAAAACTCTAATTCATGATGACAAAGAGTAAACTAAGGAATAATCTTAGAGCAATAATCGCGTAGGTAAAATTATCCAGAAAGAATAATCATGATGAAAGTAAAAAGTATCTAGTCAATAAGAAAATTAAAGGGAATTACTCCCCCATGTCCCAAAGATGTTTAAGCTAGCATGGTGAAGAAAATACAATATTCCATAATTTCAGAAGATCGAAAATCAAAGGAAAAGAGTGTTTAGGAAAATACACCACGGCTATGAAAATAAACACAACCGTAATTTGTAGAAGAGGCATCGATGAACAGTGGCGGCATCTCATTTTTCCTTGATTTCTTCTCCAATTGATCTTCTTTCATTCTGAAACTTCTAGGATGTTGTCTCCTCCTCCAGGAGAAGCTTCAGTGTGAATTTCACGGCCGGAGATGCTCTGGATTTGTCGCGGCGGTGGAACCCTAGGCGACAACGTGAATCGCAATTTTTCTCTGTAGAGTTGATGAAAATTGGGGCTTTTGGTGTCTTCCTGTTCCTCTTGTCGAAGGCTCTCTTTCTTCTTCTTATGGCTTCGTCTTTAAAGCCCTTGATCATTCGCCATCCTCTCCGCAATAATTGGGCTTCGAAATTGACCTAGGAGTCGCATTTAAAAACTGAAATATGGTAGTGTAATATTTTACGGCAGTACCGTAAAATCGGTCGCGTTCTCTGATCTGATATTGTCTGTACAATACGGCACCGTAAAATGGTTCACGGTACTGCCGTAAAATCGGCTAAACTTTCTAGTCAAATTCGTCTGGAAAATACGGCCCGTGTAATGTCTTACGGCAATGCCATATTTTACTCAGAATCTTCTGTTCGGAAAATTCACCAAATTATAGCAGTGCTCTGATATTACGGTAGCGTACAGTAATACAGTACCGTAATATAAAATACGGCACTACCGTATTTTGGTGTGTTGTTCTGATTTGCATGAAATTTGTCGGGTGATCTCCTCTTGATGATGGTGACTCTTCCATGTATTTGATTTTTCTCGAAAATGGCTCAAAATAGTGCTTTTTTACCTGAAAATCATGAAAACCCAATATAGAAGTAGACTTTACAATATTTGATATATAAAATGATACAAAATATACTATATATTTTGGTGTCATCAAAATACATAAGGCTCAAACTTTGCTTGTCCTCAAGCAAAAAATCAAATTTGATTAAAAGAATAACCTTAGCTGAATAAATTTCTAAAATACAATCATCAATGAAAAGAATTCATCAATTGTGTCATAAAACTTCAAATAAATATATCATCCTTAGAACTCAACCCTCTAGATCCACAATTCAATTAAATAAAGTTTTGCAACTTGTATAATAATTAGAATTTTCAATCTCAAGATTTCACCCAATTTTAGTTCAAATCTATCATACTTTTGTTTACAGAAATTAGGTTTCCAAGATCTTTTTCCTCACAAAAATTTTCATGTATTTTGTTATTTTCGCATAGATGGCATGTACATACACACTTTTTATTTTGACTTCAACTCTTTTCTTCGGTACCACTATTAATTTTGCATAGTGCCAAGTAGAGGAGTCTTATTCTTTTTATCTCTCATTATTTTTCATGCATAGACTCCAACCCATGTCTTAGGTACCACTATCAATTTTACATAGTGCCAAGTAAGGGAGTCTCTCACTATTTTTATGGATCTTGGATTCTTATTTCCCAACAAATAGCAAAAATAGACTAAACATCTACTAGGTTGATAAATTGATCTCAATTCTCAAATCATACTCATATACTCATTTTATTCAAAAGAATAGTTTCACTTTTAGATTTTATCCCTCAAATAATATATCTACCTAAAATTTCATGCATCAACCAATGTCAAATTTTCAAAAATAGACATATATTGAAGAAATAAATCTAACAAGATAAGGTTTGTCTCTAATCATGAATTTGAATTTATTCATCATCAATCAATTCATCAACAATATAAATCAAGAGTGTACTTATCATCAAATATCACAATATCATCAAAAATATATAAAAACATGTCATCATGTATACTACAACCATATCGAAGATAAATCATCAGATTATCAAATATCATAATACAACCCCATCGAAATAGTAAAAATCAGTATCATCACAATCATCATACAACCACATCGAAAAGAAATATAAGCATGTGAAATAGAGTAGCAGTGGCGGCAGGCATATAGGTGTAGAAGCATCATCCTTCCCTTCATCACATGAAACATCAATAAGATATAGAAAATAAAGTATAGCAAAGAAGTAAGGGAAGATCATACTCACAAAACTTCTACTCTTCATCATCAGGTTGTCTCGCCTCGGTGTCCCTTGCAACTTGATCACCGTAGCAATCATAATACCTCTGGTCTTCATATCTGAATCGATCATAGTGGAAGTTCACCATATCCTCCATGTGGTTGTTCAATCTCTCTACATCTTTGATGGAGGTGCCCAATAGATTCAGTCAACTTCCCCAAGGAGTCAATCACCCTCTCCATGCGGCGTTCCTGATTATACATCTGCGTATGTAGAGCCGGGAATCCTGGATCATGAGCATTAGCAAATCCTCCTCTAGGTGTGTGCGAAGAATCACCAGTAGGGTGCGAAGAATCACGAGGGGGGACTCCATGCCAAAGGGGTCACCTCTCCTACCCCATGTGGGTGGTGGTGGAACGGTGTCAAGTAGCGGTGTGAAAGCTGCTTCGGCGGCACTCGGAGATAACATCCAATTCACTCTATCGCTGACCGTGGTCTTTTCAATGTGGGGTAAAGGTAGAGTAGAGGTATTCGGTCCAAAGACCAAACAAAAGGTATCCCCCTCTCTTACAATCATCTTCATTGCTATGCAAGACTCAAGGTCAAGCCTTGCATTACCCCTTGTGAGTTCCAATCCATAGGGCTCTATTCCAAAATACTGGGCTATAGGAGTGATCAATCCTCCTATTACTATAGCTCCCCTTTTCGCCCTAGCCACCTTGTCCATATGTTTCACCATAAAGAAAGCCACATCCACAGCAAATCCATTCAGCATTCCCCATAGAAAATATAACTCATGTTGACAGACCATACCGTCACTGTCTCCTCTACCAAAGACAGTGTGTGCTATTACTCGATGTGCATACTTGATACATGGGTTCATGATTTTTGAGGCTCTAGCAGAAACAACATAGTAATGACCTTCATTAGTAAT
Source organism: Costus pulverulentus (assembly GCA_027562315.1). NCBI lineage: Eukaryota > Viridiplantae > Streptophyta > Magnoliopsida > Zingiberales > Costaceae > Costus > Costus pulverulentus. The sequence goes on along the minus strand of JANTFE010023208.1, from coordinate 49,053 downwards.
TTGATTCCAAAAAATGCTCTCCATGAATCCAAGGGATATCTCAATGTAGCTACCTGTACTCAAACCAAAGATATCTCTGACCTCCTGCAGTGTGAGTTTCCTTTCTTTATTGGCTAGTCTAAAAGTGATCTCCCCTTCAGCAGGTCCATTTGAGAACTCTCTCAAATCAATAATCAAACTACTCATAAACTCTAAAACCAGTGGTAAATAAGTGTGTGGAGTCATCTGGAAAAATTTCTTGCCTTCTATCCTATCAAACATCCACAACACATCCTCATACAGTCCTAAGGATTCCAAAGCCCTTTGGTCAACATATTTTGTGTTGATCACCTTCCTTTCCAAAATCTGTTTGTATCTAGTCTCCTGTATCTCATTTCTAAAAATTATCTCATGTGGATTCTCATGTTGAGAAGGTTCAGCTGGGGCCTTCCCCTTTCTTCTTGGATAGATGGACTTTGTTCTTGGTGCCATTTCAAACTATCAAGCTGCAAACTACATATTCAATGCACCATATAGCAATACAATAATTCAATCTAAGCAATGTCAGCATGAATATCAGTTAAATCATAGCTAATGTCTTTGAAAAACTCGTATAGAATAAGAACAGAGGAAAACAGGGCAGAAAACAGGGTAGAAAATATGCATGTGGGTTCAATGTAGCTCGATACACTTCACAAATTAGTCCAAGAACTCTAGAATCAAACTAGGAATCATCGCCTATCCTCTAAGAAGGTCGAAGACACGAGAATGGGGTGAAAACGAGAGAGAACAAGTGGAAAAAACCTAAAAATGGCCCGCGAAACCCTAAAAATGGCATAGGACTCTCGTACCAGAATTCAAAATACGGCAGTGTAATGTTTTACGGCCGTGCCATAAAATCACGACTGCTCTCGGGTCGAAATAGGTTCAAGAATACGTTACCGTGAAACAGTTTACGGTACCACCGTAAAATCTTGGCAATCTTCTGTTCAAAAAATGACTCAGAAATACGGTATCGCCGTAAAAATCAGCGAAATTTTTTTTTTTTTGACGAAAGCAAAATACGGCCCGTAAAACAATTTACTGTGGTGCCGTAAAAATGAGGAAACTCTCTGGTTGATATTGGCCACAAATTACGGTACCGTGTAAAAGTTTACTACGGTGCCGTAATTTCGTCACAACTTTCTGGTCGAAAATGGACAGGAAATACGGTACCGTAATATACTTTACGGCAGTGTTGTATTTTGCACCAAATTTCATTTTTTTCCTACAAAAATAAAAGAAAAATTAGTTCTAAAAGAAAACTAAGATAAAAGTAAATAAAAGAAAGCAAAACTAAGGTTAGAAAGCTTGGGTTGCCTCCCAAGAAGCACTAATTTAAAGGTCATTAGCTTGACCCTCTTGCACTCGGATTCGATCATGAGTTCCCCAATTGCCCTTCTGATTTTCCCTTAAGTTGGGCATTACCTTGAACCACATAAGGCTCAGCCTTGAAACAATTTCCAATTTTGCTCCAAATCATCTTCCCTTTTGTCAAACAATCTAGATCTTCTTCTTCTTTTCCTCCTTCTTCCAGAAATTTTGTTTTTCTTTTCCTGCAATACTTTAACAACATCCTTAGAAGAATTGTTAGTTTCAATGTTTGAGGATTCATCAAATAAATTGCAAATATCATAAACAACATCATCAATTACTTCAACACTACAACATGATCCTGAGTATGAAATTTTGTTCAAAGAATCATTAAGATCAAACTCAACAGTGTTTTCACAAATTTTAAAAGTGATTTTTCCTTCTTGAACATCAATATGTGCTCCTGCAGTGGCTAAGAGTGGTCTACCAAGAATTATAGGATTTTTGCAGTCTTATTCCATGTCTAAAATTATAAAATCTGCGGGTAAAAAAAATTCACCTATTTTTATTGGAACATTCTCTAATATACCTACAGGATACTTTACCGATGAATCCGCGAGCTGTAAAGATATGGACGTAGGCTTAAGCTCTCCAATGTTTAGTTTCCTGTAAATAGATAGAGGCATTAGACTTACACTTGCACCCAAATCACATAAGGCTCAGTCAAAAGCCATAGTGCCAATTGAACAAGGTATAGAAAAACTACCTGGATCCTTCAGTTTTGGTGGTAATTTATTTTGTGTGATGGAACTACAATCTTCAGTAAAAGTTACAGTGTAAGTACCATAATCATCCAACTTTCTCTTACTAGACAATATCTCTTTCAAAAATTTTGCATAAGATGGCATTTGAGAAATAGCTTCAGTAAATGGAATATTAATATAAAGCTTCTTCAAAACTTCAAGAAATTTGTCAAATTGCTTATCTAGTTTGTTTTGAACTAACCTTTGTGGAAAAGGTATTGGTGGTCTATAGGGTGGAGGTAAATTAGACTTAGAATCATTTTCTTTACATGGAACATCCCCTTTTGGTTCATCACCCTTTTTAGGTGTTAAACTGGGTAGGGTTTGTTCATGTTCAGAAGACTCCTCTAATTCTAACTTATCATCATGATCATCATAAGACTCTTTCTCATTAAGTTCAGCTTTCCCTTTAGGTTCTTCTAGTTGTTTCCCACTTCTAGTTATAATAGCATTACAGTGCTCCCTAGGGTTTAGTTCAGGTTTAGCAGGCAATTTCCGAGGGGGTCTGTAAGAACTACTAGCTTGTTGTGCAATTTTATTTTCAAGAATTTTGTTGTGGGCAGTTAGGGATCCTACTTGTGAAGCTAATTGACTAACCATTTCCTTGAGATCTTCAATTTCTTTACTTTTATTTTGCATGAATTGATTTTGATTAGCCATCATCTTCTCAAGCATGGATTCCATGTTTGAATTCGGGTTTTGGTTCAAATTTTGATTTTGATTTTGCCTTTGGTATCCTTTGTTCTCATTTTGTCCCCCTACATTGTTGTTGTTTTTCCATGAAAGGTTGGGGTAATTCCTCCATCCAGGGTTATAGGTATTAGAATAGGGATCATTAGTTTTACTTTGATTATAGTTCCCTATGGCATTAGCATGTTCAGTACCCTGATCAACAATTACTCTACAATTTTCAGCATCATGACCGTTGTTACCACATACATCACAAGTGATAGAAGAAGTAGAAGCAATAGAAGCAGTCTGCATTTTAAAAGAATCAAACCTACTGCATAAAGAATCTACCTTCTCTGCCAAGGTTCTCCATCCATCATTTTCATTTTTACCTTGAGAAGGTCTGTAGAGTACTCCTCTCTCAGAAGTCCATTGATTGTGATTAAGGCCATCTCCTCCAGCAGTTTGAAAGCAGCATCGATTGTTTTGCTCATAAGAGCTCCACCTGCAGCAGCATCAATATTTAGTCTGGTGTTATATAGCAATCCATTATAAAAAGTATGTAATAAAACCCAATCTTCAAGGCCATGGTGAGGACACTTCCGTTGTAAGTCATTGAATCTCTCCCATGCCTCGCTGAATGATTCTCCATCCTTTTGTTGAAAGCTTGTAATTTGATTCCTCAATTGAATCGTCTTGCTTGGTGGGAAGTATTTCATCAGAAAAGAATCTGATAGTTGATCCCAAGTTGTAAAAGTCCCGGTTGGTTGTGCTTGTAGCCATGTTCTTGCTCGGTCCCTAAGAAAAAAAGGAAACAATCTTAATTTCAATGCATCATTAGAAACTCCATTAATTTTTATAGTATCACATAAGTTCTAAAAATGATGCAAGATGTAGGTTTGGATCTTCCAGAGGAGATCCTCCAAACTGATTTTGTTGTATCATCGAGAGAAAAGCATGCTTGATTTCAAAGTTGTTAGCTTCAATGACGGGTCTAGCAATGCTTGAGTGAATTTCTTGTGGGTTAGGGGCTGCATAGTCCCTCAATGTTCTCTGATTATTTGCCATGACTATAACTTCCTCTTGTTGTGTCTCTTATAACTCCTCTTCTAGTCTCAACTTCCTGCGCACTCTAAGGGTTTTGTGAATTTCAAGATCCAATGGAACAAGGGGTCCCGACCTAAGACTCCTGCGCATGCAAAGTAAATAGACAAGTGATTTCAAGAAAAGCAGAAAATAAACAGAAAATAAAACCTAATAAAAACAGTAAATAGAAATAAAACAGTAAATAAAACCTAATCTAGCAATACTCTAAATATCTTCAATATTGACAAAACTAAGGCCCCGGGCAATGGCGCCAAAAACTTGTTGTATCCCAACAAGTAGGTAAACAATACTTATTTCTAAAGTCGCAACCAAAACCTAAGTGTTGGCGCACAGGGACTTGTCACCCCCTGATACGAGTCTAAAAACTTGTTGACTGACCACACTTGTTGTTATCTTTGTAAGTGCACGGATACTCGAAGTAATAAAGAAGATATCGATCCCACAGAGACCTATGTTGTCAAGTACCAAATAATTGATTTCTTCCTATCTAAGCAATCGAATAGAAGTTAAGCAAAGATTGAAAACACACGGAAAAATACTATCAGAGAGAAACTAAGACTAGGGTTTCATTCACTTTAATTTTCATGACTAGATATATAAAGGTATTATTCATCAATCAAATTCTATTTTGATAAAGGCTTAATTTACTTGGCAAAGAGATTAATGCACTTTCATGCAAATAACCATGCAGAGACCAATCCTCGCTTTCACGCAAGATTTATCCCAAGCTACTGATAAGTAAATCATCGAACAAAGAACTCGAGGATCACTTTCGTGCATCTGAGTTCTCAGTCGATCGCCTCTAGTGGAAACTCAAGGATCACTTTCGTGCATCCGAGTCTCAACACTAGTTCTACCTATGGTTCTCCAACGTTCTGATCCTCACTTTCGTGCAAGATCTCCACGTTTGACACAATAACTCAATCCTAAGTTCATAATTTTCATCATGGCAGTTCTACTTACTAAAATAAAGAAATAAGAACTTAACCTAATTTCTTACAGTGAGTTCCTATTAATCAATTTTAGGGTTCCAAATTCTCAAGCAAGTCACCTTTCGGTCCTTATTGCGGAAACTCTAATTCATGATGACAAAGAGTAAACTAAGGAAGAATCTTAGAGCAATAATCTCATAGGTAAAATTATCCAGATAGAATAATCATGATGAAAGTAAAAAGTATCTAGTCATTAAGAAAATTAAAGGGAATTACTCCCCCATGTCCTAAAGATGTTTAAGCTAGCATGGTGAAAAAAAATACAATATTCCATAATTTCAGAAGATCGAAAATCAGAGGAAAAGAGTATTTAGGAAAATATACCATGGCTGTGAAAATAAACATAGTCGTAATTTGTAGAAGAGGAGTCGATGAACAGTGGTGGCGTCTCCTTTTTCCTTGATTTCTCCTCCAATTGATCTTCTTTCGTTCTGAAACCTCTGGGATGTTGTCTCCTTCTCCAGGCGAAGCTTCAGTGTGATTTTCACAGTCGAAGATGCTATGGATTTGTCGCGGCAGTGGAACCCTAGACGACGGCGTGAATCGCGATTTCTTTCTATAGAGTTGATGAAAATTGGGGCTTTTGGTGTCTTTCTGTTCCACTCGTCAAAGGTTCTCTTTCTTCTTCTTACTGCTTCGTCTTTAAGGCCCTGGATCATCCGCCATCCTCTCCGCAATAATCGGGCTTCGAAATTGACCTGGGAGTCGCATTTAAAAACTGAAATACGGTAGTGTAATATTTTATGGCAGTACCGTAAAATCAGTCACGTTCTCTGATTTGATATTGTCTGTACAATACGGCACCATAAAATGGTTCACGATACTGTCATAAATTCGGCTGAACTTTCTGGTCGAATTCGTCAAGAAAATACGGCCCGTGTAATGTCTTACAGCAGTGCCGTATTTTACTCAGAATCTTCTGTTTGGAAAATTCACCAAATTACTGCAGTGCTCTGATATTACGGTAGCATACGGAAATACAGTACCATAATATAAAATATGGCACTACCGTATTTTGGTGTGTTGCTCCGATTTGCATGAAATTTGTCTGGTGATCTCCTCTTGATGATGGTAACTCTTCCATGTATTTGATTTTGCTCGAAAATGCCTCAAAATAGTGCCTTTTTACCTAAAAATCATGAAAAACCAAAATAGAAGTAGACTTTGCAATATTTGATAAATTTAGCATAAAAATAAGCAAAAGATCTTCGATTTAGCATGAAAAGATATATAAAATGATACAAAATATACTATATATTTTGGTATTATTAGATATGAGGTGATCACTACCAACTTTTGATAAACTTACAGGATCACATACCTAGACACTCAAGATCTCGTATTGATCAGGTAGCCTTAGATCTGATCATTGGATTATTCAGATCATTCTGGGAGACTAATACTTTGAGATTGCTTCAATGAGAATGAGATTTTATTTAGTTCATGTTTGACCACTAGTTGACTTCTAGTGTATCATATTTGATCTTGGTTGACCTGGGTGTTCAAAATGATTCAAATAAGGGTCTAAGTGCAAGTATGGACTTGGCACTTGAGTCACATGAATAAATAAAATATTATTTAAGCAAGAGAATTTTTTTCTTCTCTTGGCTTAATTATGAGCTAGGCACATATCACAATTAATTTAGGAATATATTTAATGATAAATAACTTTAGACTATTATGGGGTTTGAATAAATATATTCATATATTTATTTAATCCTATTTTGAGCATGGGCACTTATTTGGGGTTTAATACATTTATTTATTGAATCCTAATTAAACTAGGTGCATGCTTGGAATAAATTTAATGAATTTATTCATTGAATCCAATTAAATTTGCTCCCTAATATAGCTCCTTACTCTATTATAAATAAGGGATGCTATCTTGGGCGCATGTGTGTGTTGGATCCTTGCCCTAGTCGCATCCTCTTTTTGAGTCGCTCCAAGCCCTCTTGACGCCTCCCTTTTCCTCGCTTGGTGGTGTGAGCACTTGGGTTGGCGACTTCATCCACTTGTGTTGGTGATGACACCAAAATATATAGTATATTTTGTATCATTTTGGATATCTTTTCATGCTAGATTGAAGATCTTTTATTGTTTTTCATGCTAAATTCATCGAATATTGCAAAGTCTACTTCTATTTTGGTTTTTCTCAATTTTCAGGTAAAAAGGCACTATTTCAAGGAGTTTTCAAGCAAAATCAAACACATAGAAGAGTTACCATCATCAAGAGGAAATTACCCAAGAAATTTCACACCAAACGGAGCAAGTCAACAAATTACGGCAGTGCCGTAATCTATTTTACGGTACCGTAATTTCAGACAGTACCGTAAAATCCGAGCCCTGCCGTATTTTGAGGAGTTTGCAACCAGAAAGATTTTTGAATTTTACGGCACCGCCGTAAACAATATTACGGTGCTGTATTTCAGAGCGCTTCAGAACAGAAACTTCGCCTGATTTTACGACACCACCGTAAAGGATTACACGAACCGTATTATCCGATCACTTCCGAACAGAAAGTTTCCTCGATTTTATGGCACCACTGTAAATCGGATTATGGTGTCATAATTTCTAGCTTTTTCAAGAACAGAATACTCAAGGGATTTTACGGCAGTGTCGTGAACTATTACACTATCGTAATTCCTTATTTGATCACGACGCCCAGGTCAATATCAATGCCTGATTCTTGCGGAGAAGATGGCGGGCGATCCAGAACTCTAAATTGGATGTCTTAAGAAGCAAAAGGGGAGCTTTGGAGGAGATAATTACGCACGCACCAGAAGCCCCAATATTCATCGACTATCGAGGGAGAAATTGCGATTCACACCGCCGCCTAGGGTTTCGTCGCCGCGCTCGATCCAGACGATCTCCGACTGTGATTTTTCTACTGAAGCTTTGTCTGAAGGAGGAGGCAACACACCAGAAGTTTCAGATCGAAAGGAGATCAAGTGGAAGAAAAATCGAAGAAACAGGACTCACTGACACTATTCATTGACGTTCTTTGTAAATTACGGCTGTGAAATACTTCACAGCCGTGCTGTATTTTCTAAACTTCTCTTTTCCTTTGATTTTTGATCTTCTGAAACCATGACTCATTGTAATTCCTTCACGATGATAGCTTAAACTACTTTTGGGACATGGGGGAGTAGTTCACTTGATTTCCAATGACTAGATAAACTACTTTTTCAATATTTCATTGTGTTTGATCTTAGCATGATGATTTTGCTCATGTGATAATTATGCTTAGACTCTTTATAAGTCCATGTTACTAATTATGTTCTTAGAATTTTCGCTATTGACTGAAAGGTAATTGCTTGAGAATTTGGAACCCTAGAATTGCAAGTTAGGAACTCTTCCTTAGGTTAGATCCCACTTGATCTATTCTAGTAGAATAATTGTCATGAATATAACATGAATCTATAGATCAATGTCTATTTGTCAAACGTGGAGATCTTATGCAAAAGCAAGGATCGGAACATTGGAGATCCATGAGTAAAACTAGTGTCGAGACTCGGATGCACGAAAGTGATCCTCGAGACTCCACTAGAGGTTATCAACCTAGAATTCGGATGCACGAAAGTGATCCTCGAGTTCATTGTTTGATGATTTACTTATCTTCAGCGTTGGGACGAATGTTGCGCGAAAGCGAAGATAAATCCTTGTGCGATTGTTTGCACGAAAGTGAAACAATCCTTTTATTAAGTAATTTACATCTTCATCATGATAAAATTGAACTGACGAAATCCTTATTCATATCTAGTCATAAAAGTTAAAGTGACAAAACCCTAGTCCCAGCTTTTCTCTCTGATAATTCCGTTTTAGTTTCCGATTGCTATTTTTCACTACTTCGATTTGCCTAGATAGTAAGTAATCAACTATTTGGTATTCGATAACATAGGTCTCTGTGGGTTCGATATCTTAATTATTACTTCGAGTATCCGTGCACTTGCGGATCACAACAAGTTTTTGGCGCCGTTGCCGGGGACCTTAGTTTTTGTCGATATTAGAGATGTTGAGATTATTGCTAGATTAGGTTTTTATTTATTTACTGCTTATTTTCTGTTTCTTGAAATTACTTGATCTATCTACTTTGCATGCGCAGGAGTCTTAGGTCAGGACCACTTGTACCATTGGATCATGAAATCAACAAAACATTAAGAGTGCGCAGAAAGTTGAGATTAGAAGAAGAACTGCAAGAGACATCCCAACCGGAGTTACAAGAAGAAATATTAGAGATGGGAGATAATCAAAACAATCAGAGAACACTCAGGGACTATGCAGCCCCTAATCAACATGAAATTCATTCTAGTATTGCTAGGCCAGCAATAGAGGCCAACAATTTCGAGATTAAACCTGCTTTTATTTCAATGTTTCAACAAAATCAATTTGGAGGATCTCCACTGGAGCATCCCAACCAACACTTGGCCTCATTTCTTGAATTATGCGATACTATTAAATTTAATGGTGTTTCTAACGATGCATTGAGATTAAGACTTTTTTCTTTTTCTCTTAGGGACCGGGCAAAGACATGGCTTCACTCAAATCCAACTGGTACCTTCACCACTTGGAATCAACTGTCAAATTCCTTCTTGACAAAATGCTTTCCCCCAAGCAAGACACTTCAGTTGAGGAATCAAATTATAAACTTTCAACAAAGAAGTGGGGAGTCGTTCAATAAGGCATGGGAGAGATTCAATGAATTACAGCGGAAGTGTCCTCACCACGGCATTGAAGATTGGAGTTTACTGCAAATTTTTTACTATACATTATCAGATAATACTAAAATGACTGTGGATGCTGCTGCAGGAGGAGCTCTTATGAGCAAAACACCAGATGCTGCCTTTAGACTGCTAGAGGAGATGGCATTGAATCACAATCAATGGACTGCCGAGAGAGGAGTACTTTACAAGCCTTCTCAATGTAAGGGTGAAAGTGAAGGATGGCAATCCTTAGCAGAGAAGGTAGACTTTTTTGTGCAGTAAGTTTAATTCTATGCAACCTGCTTCTGTTTCTTCTATCACTTGTGAAATTTGTGGTAATGATGGTCATACTGCTAAATATTGTAGAATAGTTGTTGATCAGGGTAACGAGCATGTGAACGCCATAGGGAATTATAATCAATATAGACCTAATGATCTCTATTCTAGTACATATAACCCTGGATGGAGAAATCACCCCAACCTTTCTTGGAAAAACAATAACAATGTAGGGGGAAACACTGAGAATAAAGGATATGAAAGACCAAATCAGAACTTTAATCAAAATCAAAATCAGAATTCTAATGAGGGATCCATACTTGAAAAACTTTTGGCCAATCAAAATCAATTTATGTCTGATCAAAAAGAAATCATGACAAACCAAAATAGACAAATGAAGAAAATGAAGGAATTTAGGGAAAGTCTTGATCAAATCAATTCTAGATTGGACAGAGTAGAGGCACATAATAAGATGTTAGAAAACCAAATTGCACAACATGCTAGTGGTCCTTACAGACCCCCTGGGAAATTGCCTGCAAAACCTGAGATAAACCCTAGGGAGCACTGTAATGCCAACATGACTAGAAGTGGGAAACAACTAGGAGAACCTAGAGCGAGGTTTGAAAGCACTGAAAAGAACCTTGATGATAATGAAGAGGAATTAGAGTTAGGAGAATCTTCTTCACATGAGAAACCCAAACTTGTTTACCACCTCAAAAGGGTGATAAACCTAAAGGAGAAGAATCATGTGAAAAAGACAATCCTAAACCTAATTTTCCTGCTCCTTACCAGCCACTTATACCCTTTCCTCAAAGGTTGGTTCAGAATAAACTAGACAAAAAGTTTGGCAAATTCCTTGAAATCCTGAAAAAGCTATATGTTAACATTCCATTTACTGAAGCTAT
>JANTFE010023208.1:22535-36332 GCA_027562315.1 Costus pulverulentus | reverse complement strand
CACATAAACTCCGCTGTCCTTAGTAAATTCTTTCCAAATTAGAGGATATGAGTTCTATTGCATTGATTATGTGATCCGTGCACTCTAATCTCGTCACCAGAAAAAAGGCGGTAATCGAGTTAGAGAATGTGAATGATGCAAAAAGGAATGAAAAAGTATGTATCTATGTGGGTACATGCCAAAAAAAAGAAAAAGAAAAAGAAAAAAAAATGAGTGGAAAAATGGAAAAAGATCTTGGAAACCTAATTCCTGTAAACAAAAGCATGATAGATTTGAACTGAAAATTGGGTGAAATCATGAGATTGAAAATTCTATTTATTGTATATGTTGCGAAGTTTTATTTGATTGAATTATGGATCCAGAGGATTGAGTTTTAAAGATGATATGTTTAATTGAAGTTTTGTACATCAATTGATATAATTTTTCATTGATGGGTTGTATTTTAGAAATTTATTGAGCATGAAAAAGTTATTCTTTTAATCAAATTTTAATTTCAAAATTTTGATTTTTGCTTGAGGACAAGCAAAGTTTGAGCCTTATGTATTTTGATGACACCAAAATATATAGTATATTTTGTATCATTTTGGATATCTTTTCATGCTAGATTGAAGATCTTTTATTTGTTTTCATGCTAAATTCATCGAATACTGCAAAGTCTACTTCTATTTTGGTTTTTCTCGATTTTCAGGTAAAAAGGCACTATTTCAAGGAGTTTTCAAGCAAAATCAAACATATAGAAGAGTTACCATCATCAAGAGGAAATTACTCAAGAAATTTTACACCAAACAGAGCAAGTCAGCAAATTACGACAGTGCCGTAATCTATTTTATGGTACCGTAATTGCAGACAGTACCGTAAAATCCGAGCCCTGCCGTATTTTGAGGAGTTTGCAACCAGAAAGATTTTCAGATTTTACGGCACCGCTGTAAACAATATTACAGTGCCGTATTTCAGAGCGCTTCAGAACAGAAACTTCGCCTGATTTTACGGCACCACCGTAAAGGATTACACGGGCCGTATTTTCCGATCACTTTCGAATAGAAAGTTTCCTCGATTTTATGACACCACCGTAAACCGGATTACAGTGCCATAATTTCTAGCTTTTTCAAGAATAGAATACTCGAGGGATTTTACGGCAGTGTCGTGAACTATTACACTGCCGTAATTCCTTATCTGATCATGACGCCCAGGTCAATATCGACACCCGATTCTTGCGGAGAAGATGGCGGGCGATCCAGAACTCTAAATTGGATGCCGTAAGAAGCAAAAGGGGAGCTTTGGAGGGGAGAATTACGCACACACCGGAAGCCCCAATTTTCATCAACTTTCGAGGGAGAAATTGTGATTCACACCGCCGCCTAGGGTTTCTCCACCGCGCTCGATCCAGACGATCTTCGACCATGATTTTTCTACTGAAGCTTCATCTGAAGGAGGAGGCAACACACCAGAAGTTTCAGATTGAAAGGAGATCAAGTGGAAGAGAAATCGAAGAAAGAGGAGTCGCCGACACTGTTCATCGACGTTCTTTGTAAATTACAGCCGTGAAATACTTCACAGCCGTGCTGTATTTTCTAAACTTCTTTTTTCCTTTGATTTTTGATCTTTTGAAACCATGACTCATTGTAATTCCTTCACGATGATAGCTTAAACTACTTTTGGGACATGGGGGAGTAGTTCACTTGATTTCCAATGACTAGATAAACTACTTTTTCAATATTTCATTGCGTTTGATCTTAGCATGATGATTTTGCTCATGTGATAATTATGCTTAGACTCTCTATAAGTCCATGTTACTAATTATGTTCTTAGAATTTTCGCTGTTGACTGAAAGGTAATTGCTTGAGAATTTGGAACCCTAGAATTGCAAGTTAGGAACTCTTCCTTAGGTTAGATCCAACTTGATCTATTCTAGTAGAATAATTGTCATGAATATAACATGAATCTATAGATCGATGTCTATTTGTTAAACGTGGAGATCTTATGCAAAAGCAAGGATCAGAACGTTGGAGATCCATGAGTAAAACTAGTGTCGAGACTCGGATGCACGAAAGTGATCCTCGAGACTCCACTAGAGGTTATCAACCTAGAATTCGGATGCACGAAAGTGATCCTCGAGTTCATTGTTTGATGATTTACTTATCTTCAGCGTTGGGACGAATGTTGCGCGAAAGCGAAGATAAATCCCTGTGCGGTTGTTTGCATGAAAGTGAAACAATCCTTTTATTAAGTAATTTACATCTTCATCATGATAAAATTGAACTGACGAAATCCTTATTCATATGTAGTCATAAAAGTTAAAGTGAACGAAACCCTAGTCCCAGCTTTTCTCTCTGATAATTCCGTTTTAGTTTCCGATTACTATTTTTCACTACTTCGATTTGCCTAGATAGTAAGAAATCAACTATTTGGTATTCGATAGCATAGGTCTCTATGGGTTCGATATCTTAATTATTACTTCAAGTATTCGTGCACTTGTGGATCACAACAGTTGGCGAGAACATAAGCAAAGCATCAAGAGGCACAAGTTGAGAAGACTCTCCTTGGTGCTTCTTCCTCCTACCGTTGGTGCAAGCAACTTGGACTTGGCACAAGGTGAGGAGCTCTCCCTCAAAGGAGTGGATCTTTTCCTGAGGATAGCACTAGGCGAGGAAGAAGAGATTTTGAGGAGTCAATTTTGTGCGCAATTGCAAAGGAAATTCACTTATGTGTCTTCATCATCGGCCGCTCCTACACTAGCACAAAAGATACATATTCTACACATCCGCTGGTTTTCTCTCGCAAAACGATCTTCCTGACTTTTTTGGTGAAACCAATTTGGGGTCAATTCTTCCGCACTTCTATTTTTGTTTTAATTGACCAAGGTTTCCCAACAAATTAGACTAGTTAAATATTAGAATGGGCTATTGAAAGAGGATATTTTATAAATTCTAAAAGTAAATTTCCTTTTAACACTCTTAGATAATTTAACACATGCTAATATAATTTGCTTTAGGAAAATTATTTTGGTGAAATCCTATACCCAAACTTCCCTCAAATTCTATAGATTATTGTTTTGTTCTCTTAGCATTGATTCCATACTAATTAATTCGCCTAGATTACATAACTACGATAACATTGGTACATAATTCTAGAGTCTCTATAGAATCGATATTTAATTACTTTGATATATCCGTGTACTTATAAAACATGTGTTCAAGCTTGTTAGTGCCTTTAACCATGATAGTAAGGCCTTAGCTGCTAGTAGTGTGAATGCGTGGTGCCATTACTCCTAACACATCATCAAGAACCTTTAACTTAATATCTAAAGCAACATACTCGTTTTAGAGACTTTTACAGCAATTGTCAAACAATTACTTATATGCATGAATTACTTATCTTTTTTGTTTAATTGCTTCATTTTATAGACTTAAAGCCTGGATAACAAAATCAAGAATATAGGTTAGGGCCAAGGGTTCAAATGTATGCCTTTGTTTGAGAGGGATACAACACAAAAAAGCTCTAAGTTGCAAAAAAAAAAAAAATGGCCTCTACAAAAAAGTAGAATATAAAGTATATAAAGTTTGCAAATAGGAGTTTATTAGGTATCATGTTAAAGGGCTCTACATAAGTCACTGAGTTATCTCATCAAGTGTGAAGGGATAAAAGTACATGTGTTTACAAGATTTCAAACAGATCAAGGAGACACATATGCTCTAAACAGGAAGAGGAGAATAAAAAGAGTGTTCCCTAATGGATGGTTCACTTTTTTTTCAATGTCTTTCTATAATTAAGAGGTATACCTTTTTCCCGTGCCATTCTAACAAGAGAAAATGTTGGAGCAGGTTAAGCAAAAGAGATACAGTTCACTGACATATTACACAACTCATCACAAATAGCATATGACAACATAATAATCTTCCAACTTGCAAATTGGCTTTCTTAATCACAAGGATGGATAATCCCGGGGGAGGGGGGAGTGAGTTAATAGACCCATGAATAGATGAGTGGCTTAAACCCAGCCAGTATCTAAACTCAATGCTACTCTATCCACATTTCACAAGCGCATTCTCAAACCCTATGTTGGTCTTATACACAGAAATCACATCTTAAATCATGTGGCTATCAATGGCAATGATCTTGGAGGGGTCATAAGGATGTAGGCATACTCTTAAACCAAAACTTTCTCTTGCAAGGATCTCTTTTGTAGACATAGTATTTCTTGTGACCTATCTAATAGAAGGACATTCCATTGATGAAGTAGGCAACCACAAATATTTGCCTCCACCTCCAATCTCTGGATCTAATCTCCTCCTCGGCTAATATTCCCTTATTCAATAGACTCATTTTTAACCTCATATTTCTTCACTTTAGACTCAATCTACATATTTATACACTGTTGAAGCTACTAATAGCTTATTTGGGTTTCTATGCATCACTTCTCCTCCTCAACTCATTGATTGGCCTCCAAATGCTGGTTTGCCTCCCTCGACATAGTCGGGGAAGAATGAAGCAAACTCCAAAGAGATTGAAGGGGGATCCCTTGAAGAAGACTCCTATGCCTCATAGTAAGGTGAGATTTTTCTACTTATGGGCCTTTGAAGGCATCATCCATCAGCTTAGTAGCCCTTAAAGTATGATCATTGAGAAATCCCATTAGAATTTTAACCATATTAGCTCTCCCATCGGACCAACAACAGAGAAGGACACCTTGATAGTAGCCTTCATTTTCTTAAAGCTTGCAAATCATGCCCCATTAATTGGGATGTTTAGTTGTAAGGTAGTTACATCTATAACTACTAGAGAGCTATCATCTTTGGTCAACTAAGCATGAAGGTTGGTTGTTGTTCTACTAACTATAGCTCACACACTTTCCCTAGACTAGTTTGCCAAGGAAGGAACCTTAGCTCCCATTGTTTTCATCTAAATAGACTTCCATAGTGTCATATCTTTGTTACAAAGCAAAGGGACAAGAAGAAACTAATATTAGATGGACAATTTAAGGGTAGATGATTGAGTACATTCATCCTTTAGTCATCCTACATACTTACCTAGGATAATCCCAAAAGAAATCTTGTGATGGGGTCAACATATCCTAAAGTATCCTAGCATTTTAAATGTCATCAAAGACAACCCAATATTATGGCTACCATGTAAATTAATCAAAATACATTGCATGCATGATATAGCTTAGGATGACTACATAAATATAAGATAAGAAAATGCATTGTAATCATGTAAAAGGTAGAATTATATGATAGCTTGGAAAAATTAATTGTTTGCATGCAAGACACCTCATCATGTGACTTAGCCACCTCACACATTATGACAAGGCTCTAGAATCATGGAGAGATTCACTTTTATTATGAAGGCTTGCCTTTCTAAGCATATAATCAAGAAACTTGAAATTTGACACAAGTCATGCATCCCCGCAAAATGTGGTAAACAACTAAGCAAGGAGAGGTTATAAGGGAAGTGATTCTGCAACAACTTTGTGTTTAGTGTGAAAGATTTCACTCTATAACATGAAGTAGGTGGGGATCACTAACCATCAACAAGTTTAACATTAGCAAGGAAAGTATGAGAGTTTCTTGTAGAGGAGTGAAGTCAAGCTCCCATGCTCAAGAGGAGTCATACAAAGTAGCTTAGCTTGTGAATGTCAACGACATGAGTGAGAAGAATGTCGTAGGTCGAGAGGTTGGTGATGTAAACATGTAATTAATATGATGAGAGTATATTTGTGTCATATATATTGAGTCATTTGTACTTCGATTCAAGGATGACTATGTCAAAGTTTAGTCAAAGAACATGATTTGAGTGTGTAAATGGGCACCGTAGGCATGACAAAGTAAAATATATAAAATTAATTCACCAAAGCCTAATGAAGTTTTTGGATAATGTGAGGCACTTTGGTATGCTTGGATAGTACCAAAATAGTATTTGCATGTAATGACCATAATTGTTAGGACTTTGTTATATATCCATATATCATGTTAATGTATATCCCCTTGGACTCGTTGTTGGTCTATCGTTTGTACTACTTGACACTGATATTTTATATATATCATTCTATCATTGTCATTATTATACTATGTTTACATATGCATTCTTTGTATACTTGCATGATAATGTCCCTGGAGACATATTTCATCTGGGCTCAAACTTATATCCCTTATTAAGTACCTGAGTGGATAAGGGACAACTCTAGTATACGTGAGACTAGTATATGAGCTAGTTAGGCACGATGTGCTAATGCAGGCATATGGGTATATCAGTGGTAGATATATTAGACCAACCTACTGTGAGGCTCTAACTTGGTGTCATGAGTTAACCTCACAAATGATAAAAGATGCATTGATCCCTTGACTTGAGGTCATTAACCCTTCAATATAGTTAGAGACATGCTTTGATACAACCTAACACCTCACCATAGTTGGGAGGTTATAATAGTTGTCATTGAGTATGTCATGACCCATATGAGAAGATCAATGGACAAACATAGGATTTTTCTATTCCAGAGGGAAGCTTGATATCCACATGCCCCATATGGATGCATGACTGAAAGTGTTATGGCCATACCCAGGTGAAAGCCTGATTTAGTCATGACTATGAGATTGGGTATAAACAAAGTGGTGATACGCTTTGTCCAATCAGATATCAGTTTGGCAAAGGGACTGTAATGCATAGATACCTTGTTGGGATGATGGGAATGTCGATGTTGATATCCATTCCAAAGACTTGGGTAGTAGCGATGCACTACTAGATGCCACTCACTACTTGTGATTACATGAGTTCATCACTGCTAATGTTAGAGGAACTTATAGTGTCGCACACCTTGATATTCGAGTTCTCGTATTGATCCGGTAGCCTTATGATAGAGTTATTTGATAACTCGGATTTATTTAAGAGATTTCATCAGCGCCGATTTGCCTGATGAGATGGAAGAAACTAATACTTGAGTTATCGTATTGATCGGGTAGCCTTATGATCGAGTTATTTGATAACTCGGATTTATTTAAGAGATTTCATCAACGCTGATGTGCCTGATGAGATGGAAGAAACTAATTGGAGCTAAACTTCATTTTTGGCCGGTTGACCTCGGGTTAACTGTGGTTAGCCATATTTAACTAGGGTTGCATCGGATTGAGTCTAATGGCTTAATCAACTTGTTAATGAGGTTTAGTATGGTTCATTACTTACATTTAAATGATGGGACCTACAAATAAGTGAAGGAAGAGGGTTGGCGCCAATGAGTCCTAATTAGATTAGGATTTGGGCTAATGGCCTAATAGGTTTAGGATTTGATGTCTTATGTTCAATTAGACAAATCTTAATTACCTTTGACATGATTTAATCACATGAGGCTTCTTTTAGAAGGCCTTGGGCGCATGGGGCTGATTAGGGCACATGCAATCCTAATGGGATTAGGGCTTGGTGGCTAATGTCACATTAGGAAGCCCACTTGATGATTAGATCTTATCAAATCGCATGAAGGGAAGGATTTTCCTTAAAGAAAATCCTTTGTGCTCATATGGCATGCATTGGGCTCATATGGCATGTTGGACTCCTAATTGGATTAGGAGTAGCGCCCATATCTCATTAGGCAGCCTTTATTGGTTGTTTGACTTGTTCAAAGTGCAAGGAAGGAAAGCTTGCCTCTTTGGAAAGGGTTTGGACGCATATTGCATATGGGATTAGGAAAAGATGATTGAAGTTGATTGATTGATTAATTCTATTAATTGAATTGAATTGATTGATTGATTCCTTAATCTTGCCCTAATCGTCTCCACCTTCCTTATTCCCCAAGCAAGGGGTGAGAGGCATCTCTTGGCGCACCCTCTGATGGAGGCAGGGACCATAGGCCACGAAGATATAAGTGGAGCCTAACATTACCTTAGTCAAAGGCCCAAAAGCTCTCAAATAAGCTAGCAAGCTCAATCCTAAAGCTAGCATAATAATGGAAAAGAACTACCTCAAGCACTACAAGTGATGCTCAAGAAACTTCAAGTACACTTACCAAAAATAAGTTGCCGCATACTCAATCAATTCTACAATCGTGACAAGCATCCATGCCAAACAATGAAGGAAAGAAGCCATGCGATAATGTTCAGCTTCAAATTAGCCAATCAAGGGATTTTCATCAAGCGCAAGTCAATGCTCATCTCATCGCTTCACTACAAGCCAACATTGCAAAGAAGGAAGCTGCAACGTTCATTGATCCACAAGGAAACTTCTCCTCCAATGGTTTTCTGCTGCCAAAGAAGGAAGCTTCAATGTTCACCTGCAGCATCTGTTGAAGCTTCACCCTATATGTATCTCTCGCATGAATCTTTGTAAGAGACAAGTTGAATGAATCGAATGGAATAGTTCTTCTTCCGATGGCATCGGATGTCTCCTCCCTCCTCTCCTTCAAGGGCCGAGCCCTCCCCTCTTCCCCTCTTCCCTATTCTCTTCTTCTTCCCAAAACCAAGCCAACTAGTCATGAGTGTTTCCCAGATTTTCAAAATTGTGTGAGTTCACTGCCGACGATCCATCAGTCGGATATCTATGAAACTTCAATCATCGCTTCTTCTCCCTTAGCCAAAGCTTCAGCCACCGGCATTCGCCCATCCACCGTTCCAATCGCCGAATCAAGAATGTTGTCCAGATCCCCTATTTCGGCCCAATTTCTGCCCCAGTTCCACTCTCCGGCGCTATTCTCCTCCAACAGCCCTCCATTCAACCCCAAACTCTAGCCATGTCGTCGCCTCTATCATAAGAACCTCTAGTTGTAGTAGGTTTAGCGTTCGTGCACCACCGACCGAACGGCGACAACCCCTACCACTTGCGCACCTTCCCCTGTTCCGACTTCCGATCGAATAGTCACCTCCACTTTCGCAACTTCCCCTACTCCCACTGAACAATCGTTTCTCTGCCTCTGCTATTGCTCCGATGCCGTCCTGACCTTCTCCACCATCTCCCGTTATCAAAGTTGTCGATGCCATCATAGCATTACTTACATCCAGCAATGCTACGATGGCATCGAGGTATAATTGTGTAAAGGTTGAGATTAAACTTAAAGCGATGATGGTGATTCAATGAAGATAGAAAGTTACAAAGACTTAAATTGATTCGATTTTGATATTCAGATTTCAAAATAAATGACAGTGTGTAGATGACTTGTGATTACTAGAGATAATACAGTGGCATGTAGGGCTGAGCATTTGGTAAAAATCGAAAAATCGAAAACTGAATAAGGATTTACCGATTTTACCGAAACTGAAAAATTCATTACCGAAACTAATACTGAATTTGATATTTATCGATGGGTAAATTACCGATCGGTAAATCGGTAAATTACCGATTTTACCCATTTATCAATTCAAAATTATTAAAAATATTACTTATTAATTTATTAAAAAAATAGGAAAAAAATATTTCATAAAACTTGAATTACATGCATTCTCCTTCATCTAGTTACCTAAATTGAGCCCAAGAATTAAAGTTAGAGATAAGAAATTAGAAATTAATAAATAAAAATTTATTTTTTATATATTAATATATATGTATCGGTAAATCGGTTAATTACATAACCGAAAATCGAATACCGAATTACATAAGAATCAATACCGAATCAAAAATCGAAACCGAAATTACCGAACCGATTTACCGATTTATCAATCGGTAAATTCGGTAAAAATCGAATTATGCTCACCCTAGTGGCATGTGCAATATGGTATAAAATTTGTTAAATTAATATAAATTTTAAAAATAGTAAAAAAAGGGAAACATTAGTTAACGTAAAAGTAAAAAATAAAAAGAATATGAGATATTTTTTTTAAAAAAAAAAAGGTGCAAGTATTGTAAATTTGAGAAATTAATATTTGTAAATGTAGAAACAACTTGTAATATTTTATGCGAAATACCCAGCGTGATGAAGATAAATGTCATGCCAAGTCATAACTGATGGTGAGTCGAACCTGAACCTGATTTTAAAGTGACTGATGGTTAGGGTGCAAAAATGAAAAGATTGGAAATGAAGGGACGCAACATTAAATTAACATCACATGGACATTTCTGGATAAATCGACCGATACATGTATTAATAAAAATAAATTTGGAAGGGATTGATACGCAAAAGTGATTGAAAGGCCAGGGCACCCGCAGTATCGCTTCAATTTCTGCCCCGAGGGAGACGGAGGAAAGAACGCAAGGAGCAATGGCGGCAGCGGGAGGAGAGTGGGAGCATCCTTACGTCCCCAAGGATCTGAAGCTGCCGGGCTATGTACCCTGCTTCCTTTCCATCAAGGACATCCTCGTTCCCTACCTCGGCATCTCCGTCCTCTTGGTCTCCCTCATCTGGCTCTTTTCTGGTTTGCTCTCTCTCTCTCTCTCTCTCTCTCTCTCAAGCTGTACTTAGAAGCTAGATACTGTTCTTATTTTACTGGTGATATCTTGTGCTTTTGACTTCTGATTGAATTGGCCGAGTATGCGCTCTCACTCAGTGTGTATTCACGACCATCAACTTGTCATTTTCTTTTGTTTTATGGGTTTTGTTGAGGATTGCGCTAGATTTTTCGTCTTAGTTTATTTTTGTTTGGGGTTTTTTGTTTTGCAAGAAGGGCTATTTTTTTGTTTATTATCTGAGGAATCTTTCTGTGGGAAAATCGTCCTTTGTGATGCCTTTTCCTTTTTCTTGAAAAGGTATTGTCTTTTGACCTTGAAACAAGAACTGGATTCTCCACGAATGGTATCTTTGTGGCAATTGCTGATCTAGTGGAAGGATCGACACGAACAATTTTGGAACTATGTTAGAGTTCCCTATGATTCTTCTGTGACGCAAAACTTGGGTTCTGTTTTGCGCCGCTCTTGTATACGCTTCTATACTTCTTCCTTTCAAGATGTAAACAAGAGCAAAAACACAATTTAATCCATATTGGGATTTCTTATTGTTTTGATTATTACTACACTTTATCCCTTCATCCCCCCCTGCTTTTGCAGGGCGATCCAAGTTTTCGAAGACCGATAGGCTGCTTATGTGCTGGTGGGCATTTACGGGGTTGACACATATAATTCTTGAGGGATACTTCGTTTTCTCTCCTGAGTTCTACAAGGAGAAAAATCCACACTTTCTAGCTGAAGTCTGTAAGTTTTCTTGCACAGTTACTTTTTCTGTTTAACAAATTTATTTTGCTCTTTCTAAGAAGAGAGTGAGAACTCAATTTTGTCCCTGTCATTACCATCTGAAATGCTAGGGAAGGAATATAGCAAAGGAGACTCTAGGTATGCTGGAAGAGATTCAGGTATTGTCACTGTCGAGGGAATCACTGCTGTCTTAGAGGGTCCAGCCAGCCTTCTTGCTGTGTAAGACTTAGATTTATGTTTCATTTTTCGTAATTATTATTGCTGATTCATGCAATTACTGATTAAAATAAATACAAGATGTTGCGAGCGTGTCATATAAAGCTGCCATGAGTCTATGTTTGGCTGATTTTATTGTTAAAAAGATTTGGAAGCATGACCGTGGAAAATTGCATGATTGGTATTAACATTCCTTGTTTTGTTGCAAGTGTCCTTAAGCTGCTTCCTTCTATATTTTGTTGTCTTGTTCGTATTACCTGTTGTAAGTATTTCACTCTTCAGACTCTCAAATAATTGATCCATTCATATAGATACTTATATTGCATCTTAATCAATCGGCAAGAACATTTGGCTACATGTGTCTGCATATCAAGAATTCAAAAATAGACTTGGAAAAGATATCCTAAAAATATACTTTGTTTCCTAGTTGTATTTTCTATGCCATATAAATAAGAAAAGGGGATGAAAAAAAATATTAAAGGGGAAAATTTATCAAATTTTGATCCCATACATTTTATTATGATGCAAAATTTTGCAAACATGGGCAGTATTAGTTTCTATATGGTTGTTAAATTTCATCCCTGAAACACCATGATTTGTTTTTTTTTTCTTTTTTATGTGGAAATTCTCATCAGAATTCCATGCCTACTGCATGCGACTCTTTTCTTTTTGTTTCTAAATATAAAAACTACTCTGAAATTTAAAAAGGATATTACCCCCTGAATATCCTATACATGAGAATTGAGATATTATTAAATATTTTAAGAACACATGGTCAGCTACACTGTTCTAAATATAGTTGATTATACTTGTGCTGAAGGACTGGCTGGTCATTGAACAACAAATATTCTTAGTGGTATAAACAATGAGAAAATGAATCTTTCTTAGAAAACATCTGAATGATTTGTTTTTATTTAAGCTTCCTTATACTGTCCCTGTGATAAAAACCATGAGAAAACCCTAAAGTATAGCTCTCCCCTAGTTTAATTGCTAGTGCTCGAAATCAAGTATCCAGTGCACAACTGTTTGACAATAGATGCTCATATATTTGAACTTTAAGTGTTCTATGTCATGTTAATTTCACATGATCAGATCTATGAGGCTAAGGAAACAACTTAACTTAAGTTGTCTATTGAGGCATCCATCTACTGACCTGTTCGTTAGTACTGTTTGTATCAATGATCAGAATAATATAAGTATTGAAACTGATAATTTAATCCTTGCTATTGATAAATATTAATATTTACATAGATATTTTGTGGTGGATCTGGGCATGACTGTACCATTTCTTAAGCCAAAAGTTGTCTTAGATACAAGTGATTAACTCTTAGATACAAGTGATTAAGTCAGTTGGGCTGGGAATCTTTGGGTTTCTGAGCCTTAAAAATTGATTTCTTTTTATTTAAAGTTTAACAGAAAATATTAGCGCATTTCTGTATAGTTAGTTTGTTTTAAACTATGATAAGAAAATTTGTTCCCCTTAACTTTTTTAGTTCTTACCCTGCCAGTTACAGCAGACTAAGGCTATGTTTTGTTGGATGGAATCCATCTAGATTCATTGCATTTTTCATTCTTTCCACTGTGGATTTCATCCAATAGAACATAGTCTAAGAGTGTAGGATGGCCACCAATCACAATCCTAGTAGACCTTGCATTTTGTCTTCATAAATTTATATTAATATGCTTATCTCAGGATTCCCTAAGCCTGTTAGTCTAGACGGCACATTTCATGGATGACCCTTTAGCTTCAGAAGATTCTATAAAGGATAGGTACTAATTTATCTAGTAGACTTGATAATTTTTTGTATGTTGGATAATTGAGATAATGTAGATTAAATGATAGGGTATAATTACAAATTGAATTAGTAATATGACAATTTAATAGTTCCTTAGTCTCTCTTTGGGCTTCTCTTTCTCCATCTTTCATTTTTCATCGTTCCTCCTCTTTCTCCCGCAACTTCTCTTGGCAATATTGTTTTGACTTTGGGTAAAGGACAAATTAATAGGTGAAAGTACTATCAAGTTCTGTCTTCCAACAAACTGATCTCTTTTGTTCTTCTACAATTCTGCTACAGTTTTATGATTGTTAAGTTTTGACCGTCTACATATAGCTTAATAAATGTCGGAAGTCTGAGTTTTCTGGAATTTGGCATGCGCATCACCCAATTAGTAATTTCATTATCAACGAAGAACATCTAGTACTCCATCCAAAATATATTTTCAATTTCTGCCCTAGTCAATTGTAATTCATTTAAAGAGGGAAAAGAACATATTGACGTTGGAGTGGTTCAAGAGGATGACATGTAATTTAATCAAGTGGATGAATCGTATGCCCAGTGAAGTAGTGAATATGTTGAAATTCAGAGTTTTAGCCAAGATTTTCACTTGATTACTGGAATTGTGACATTTACAGTTGTTGTCAAAATAATTTCTTTCATTTGACAGTTATTTCTCCTTTATCTTTCATATTCTGAGATTATT